>PVJS01023165.1:0-29861 GCA_004027185.1 Glis glis | reverse complement strand
CTCTCTCTCTCACTCTCTCTCTCTCTCTCTCTCTCTCCCTGTCTCTCTCTCTCTCTCTCTCTCTCTCTCTCTCTCTACCTAGTGAGGCCCTCTGCAACTTCGTGAGACCCGGTTTCAAAACAAAGTATAAAAAAATAGGGCTGGGGGTGTAGCGCGGAGGTAGAACGCCCCTGGGTTCAATCCCTGGTACCGCAAAAAAAAAAATTATAAATAAAATTACCAATTAGAATAGTAAAGACGAATGGATTACAAAGTTATGGGGAATACACACAATGGAATTCTACTCAGCAATAAAGAAAAACAAAATAATATCATTTACAAGAAAATGGAAGGATCTGGAGAACAATATGTTAAGTGAGATCAGCCAATCACAGAAAGAGAAGGGTCATATGTTTTCTCTAATATGTGCAAGCCAGGGAGTAGTGGGGATACAACAGGGTCTCCAGACAATAGTGGAGAAGCCTCAGTGGAGTTAGGGAAGTGGTCTAAGGGAAGGGGAAGGGGAAGAATGAAGTTCATTACTGGAATTATTACCATCGACCATGTGTACGTATGAGAATATACCAACGTCAATCTCAGTACTCTGTATTGGGGGAGGGAAGGCGGGGGCCACGAAGAGCTGTGTGCATGTATGTTACTGTCAACTTTCATTGCAATGTGAGACTATAATGCACCAATAAAAGCACATTAAAAATAGGTGAATAAAAAAGCCTTCTAAACGTCTGCAGTTGCACTTGTATTTTTAATAGGATAATATTGAAAGGAACAAGAGTTATTTGTGCTGTTTCAGTGCACCTGGTTATCATGAATAAAGCATTGACCAGCCCACTGCAGCCCCTTTCTACTGCCACCAAGTTGACTCTCCTCTCCGCACAAGGCCCTTCTCTCTGCGCCAACTGACATGAAATAGGCGGACGGGGACGGGAGCTCTTAGAAGTTTGTGGGATTCTATTATTTTATAATATCAAAGGAATATCTTTGAAGCCCAACATGAGCCATTCAAGAAGGATGGGCCACCTGGAAACTTCTCTGTAAGTTCTACACCTTAAGAATAATAATGCTTGGAGAGAGACCAGTAGAATAGTGGAGGGGTATAGGGAGAGGGAGGTGGAGAGGGGAGAAAGAAGAACTGATGAAGGAAAGTGTTCAAATTATGCTATGTTTGGCCGGGCGTAGTGGCGCACCCTTGTAATCCCAGTACTTTGGGAGGCAGAGACCGGAGGATCTGGGTTCGCGGCCAGCCTCAGCTCGCTCTCTCTCTCTCTCCCCCTGTCTGTCTCTTTCTCTCTCTCTCTCTCTCTCTACTTAGTGAGGCCCTCTGCAACTTCGTGAGACCCGGTTTCAAAATAAAGTATAAAAAATAGAGCCGGGGATGTAGCGCGGAGGTAGAACGCCCCTGGGTTCAATCCCCGGTACCGCAAAAAAAAAAAAAAATTATGCTATGTCCATTTATAAAGGCATCACTACCAATCTCACTAATGTGTAGAGGAAGGGGAGGGAGCAGGTAGGATCTAAAGGGAAACACACCAAGACCTGTGCGTATGTATGTTTATATCACTTTGAATTTCGCTGTGATGTATAATAATGATACACCAATAAAAGTATTTTTTTGTGTGTGTGTGGTACTGGGGATTGAACCCAGTGGCATTCTACCTCTGAGCTCCACCCCCAGTCCGATTTTTTATTCTCTTTATTTTGAAACAGGGTCTCACTAAGTTGCAGAGGGCCTCACTAAGTTGCTGAGGCTGGCCGCAAACTTGCGTTCCTCCTGTCTCAGCCTCCCAAGTACTGGGATTACAAGCATGCGCCACTGTGCCGGGCTAAAAGTATATTTTCAAAGGGAAAAAAGAATAATCATTATCACAATGATAAGAATAGGATAGTTTATTGTTGTTATTGTTATTATTCCTTTCTATCAGCTCGCATGCACCCTCATCACAACTCTATACTCACAGCATTTGACGACCGAGGGGGGGACTTGGCTTAGAAATGTTGAGTGGGAAGATGAAGGTCTGAGAGGAAGAGACTGCTTTATGGTTCAGTGGATGAATGTTTATGTCCCCTCAAGACCCATGTGTCCAAGCCCCAGCCCCAGTGTGATAATATTTACAGGTTGGGATTTGGGGTTGGAAGGTAATTAGGTATCCACGAGGAGGCCATGAAAGTGGAACTCCCATGAGGTGAATAGCATCCTTCTAAAGAGAGGAAGAGAAAGCTGGGCATGGTGGCACATGCCGGTAATCACAGTACTTGGGAGGCTGAGACAGGAGCATCGCAGGTTCAAGGCCAGCCTCAGCAAATTAGCAAGACCCTCAGTAACTCAGAGAGACCCTCAGTAGCTCAGAGGTAGAACACCCCTGGGTTCAATCCCCAATACCATAAAAATAAATAAAAAAGTAAGTAAATAAGAAGAGGAAGAGAAATCAGGCAGAAGGCAGTCATCGGACAGCCAAAAAGAGACACTCACCGAGGCTTGAATTGACCGGCATTTGGTCTTGGACGTAGCCTCCAGAATGGAGAGAAATTAATATCTGCTGAAGAAGCCATATAGTTAATATTTTGCTCTTGGCGTCTGAATTGACTGGACCATGTCCTCGTCCCACTAATGCCCACCTCTTCCTCAATCTCACCACTACTTGATTTGGAACATACCTTCCTTCCCCACCCCAATTGCCCTGCAAATAACACATAAGCAAGGCTGCATTGCAGGGGTCTGAGCCTCTCTCCATGCAAGATTGCAGGGTATTCTCCAATTAATTATGCAGCAGCCTCTTTGACTAATAAAATCTAAACAAAGAGCTTTTAATCCAGTTCATTGTTGTTTTTTTTTCCCCTCTGTCGTGAGCAGCTTGTCAAACACAATCAGATTCTGCCTGCAAAGCAGAGAAGAGGCAGGCATCGGCTCCACCTGCTTAGCAGGGCTGCAAGCAGGAAACTCCAAGTCAGAGAACAGTTGGCTGCACAGATGGCAGAGATGGGAAGACTTGGGGCAGAGCCACCCTGTGACTGGAGCTCAGCGCAGGGAAGGGACCATTTGGGGGTTGCAGGCAGAGAGACACGTCCTCACGCTTCTTGACTTGGCCCAAGCAATTGGGTGCAAACTCAGAAAGAAAAGGCATAAATATTTACAAAGCACCTCAATGTGATAAGTACTTAATATACATGATCTCCAATAGTCAGGCAGTCATCAGGATAGAGACTGGCTGTCTTATTTTCCAGGTGCATTAGTTAATATTTTTGTCTCTGTGACCCAAATACCCAACAAGAACAACTTAGAGTAGGAAAGGGTCACTTTGGCTTGTGGTTTCAGAGGTCAGTCCATGGTTGGCAGAGACATCACAGCAGTATGGTGTGGCAGAGGTGAGCTCCTCAACTCATGGTGGCTGGAAGCGGAGAGACCAAGAAGAGGGAACCAGGGACAGATGTAGTCCTCAAGGCCATGCCCCGGTGACCCACCTCCTCCAGCCATGCCCCACCTCTGAACCTTCTGTACTGGGGACAAGGCTTTCAACACATGAGATTTTGGGGGGCATTCCAAACCTAACCCATAACACCAGGCAAGAAAAATGAATGTCCAGGAGGTAAAGTGGACTTAAGGTTGCGTGGATAGTAAAATGAATATCCAGTAGGTAAAGCGTGGAGCTGTGGGGATTTGAATGCAGATTCTCTGCCCTGCACCAGACTTACTGCAGGAGGCCCAAAGCAACCCACCGAGCCATCCTGCTGGGCCTACCCTGGCTGAAATGCTAGACAGAGAGACCAGAAGAGTGGAAGGGACTCTTCATGCCTTTAGGACCTGCTGCTACACATGAGGAGAGAAGAATTAATAGGTAGGGGTTTGTTTCAAAATAGTGATGTGTTGAACTGTGTGGCCGTGGCTGGGTCAGTTAGAAAGGGACTGGTAACCACAAAGGGACGGAGAGCCAGCATAGACTGGCAGCTCATGACAGCTCAGAATTGGAAAAGGACATTTTAACTACGTGCAAGTGTATTTATGGGGCCCCATGAGGGTGAAGACCATGCCTCATTCATCCTTTGTCTAGTGCTTTATTATTGTCTAGAAATAGTTATTGAATGTATCAATAAAAATTCATCTTAATGGATAATTGAGAGAACTTAGATGTCGTAGACTATATATATGTAGATATATACATATATAGTGTATGTTTGGGGGGGTCATGGATTCCTTTGAGTAATTAATAAAAGTCGGGTGTCACTCTTGGAAAAAAATGCACTTATAATTTCCACAAGTTCAGGACTCACAGAAGCTAGTTCATTATTATAACATTGGACATGAACAGGGTTATTCAGAAAACTGTGACATATCCCTTCAATTAAAGGCATGCAGATTTTAAAAATAATGTTTGTCATAACATTAAGGAAAAACATTGGGTTATTGAGTTAAAGGACATGAAATCAGGATCTAAAAAATTTGCATGCCATCTGATTTCTACTGGATATAAAATTCTGATTAGAAGCTCTGGCTCTAAAGACTATCCCTGTCCATCCCAGTTCCTCTACTCGTCAACCCTGTAGCATGGGGTAAGCTATTGGATCTCTTTTTACTTTTTTATTTTCATTTCTAAAAATAGTACTTTTGCATAGGGTTATTGTGAGAATTAGATGAAAATATATACTACATACAAAAGGCTTAGAGATCTGTCACTGAGAAAAATCCTTATAAATATTATTATTGTGCTTTACTGTTGTTCTTTAAAATTACTCTGAGCTGGGCATGGTGGCATGAGGCTATAATTTCAGTACTTGAGAGACTGTGACAGGATTGTAGGCTTGAGACTAGCCTCAGCAACTTAACAAGATCCTCAGCAACTCAACAAGACCATGTTTAAAAAAAATCAAAAAGGGCTGGGAATATAGCTCAGAGATAGAATGTCCCTGGGTTCAACCTCCAATAAAAAAAATACTCTGTAATTTAGCTCTATCATTTTAAGTATTACCACCCCAACACACACAAACACACACACTTATACATACACACATCACAGATTTCATAGAATTTACCTCTGAGCAAGGGTATGGGACTATTTGTAGAAAGTGGTGCTTCTCTGGTAAACAGGGACTTACATTTTTTCCCAATAAGAATTTGAATTGCACATTCCTGTAAATAAAAATGAGCAGCTCATTACAAAATCAGAGACTATTTCCAACTTGAGCCCCTCTTTCCTCCAGACATACTTGGGTCATAGGATGAGATATTTTCTGCATATTGAACTTAGAGCCTTTTCAGGACAAAGTCTCTAAATTGAGTCCCACTGTTTGTCTTGAATTCTCCAAGGTGCAAAGGCCCATTGAACATTGCAAAGCTCCTCACAGAAGATAGATGCCTGGTGGGCTGGTCCATGGGCTGGCCTGTGCCACTGGTGTCTTGAAGTGATGGCCCTCCATTCCCAGAGTCAAGTCATCCACACAAGAGTGCCCTGCTGCCACCTAATTGCACAACAGGACTGAGATCAGGGGCTGTCCTTCCCATGTTGAGCTTTAATTGCAGAAGTGTGCTTCACCACTTAAAATATAATATTTAGGCATGAATTGCTTCCATCCATTTCCCTCCAAGGAAACTTGGCCAGGCGCGATCAGCAAGCCCTGTCAAGCTGCCATTCAAAATGGATCCACCATATGATCCAGCTATACTACTATTGGATATCATTCCAAAGAGATTGAAACCAGAACACTACAGTAATATATGCATACCCATGTTCATAGCAGCACAATTCACAATAGCCAAATTATGGAACCAACCTAGGTGTCCATCAACAGATGAATGGATTATAAAATTATGGGAAATACACACAATGGAATTCTACTCAGCAATAAAGGAGAACAAAATAATATCATTTACAAGGAAGTGGAAGGACCTGGAGAACATCGTGTTAAGTGAGATTAGCCAATCACTGAAGGAGAAGGGCCATATGTTTTCTCTAATATGTGCAAGCTAGGGAGTAGTGGGGATACAAAAGGAACTCCGTACAATGGTGGAGAAGCCTCAGTGGAGCCAGGGAAGTGGTCTAGGGGAATTGGAAGGGGAAGAATGAAGTTCATCAATGGAATTACTACCATTGACCATGTGTACATATGAGAATATACCAAGGTCAATGTCAGTACTCTGTACTGGGGGAGGGGGAGGTGTGAGGGGGGACACCAAAAGCTGTGTGCATGTATATTACTGTCAAATTGATGTCCATTGTGATGTAAGACTATAATGCACCAATAAAAGCACATCAAGAAACAAAAGAGAATGCGAGGAAAGCTAGCATTTTAAGAACCACGTTGAAGGTCTTTAGAGAAGTACCTGTTAGGGAATTAACTTAAGTAAAGTTTCAAAGCAATTCGCCAAGTTGAAATGATCCGAGCAACAGAAGCCCTCTGAGAGTTTTGTGACCGATGAAGTCAAGATGCAATCAGAAGAGAGGAGAACATTTGTTTCCTTATGAAAAGGAAATTTCAGAGCCATCGGGAGAGAAAGGAGGGGAAAGGTATCTATGCCACTGGGCATGAGCAACAAAAATGAATCATCATGGTCAGGCATGGTGGTGCACACCTGTAATCCCAATACATGGGAGGCTGAAACAGGAGGATCGCAGGTTCAAGGACAGCCTCAGCAGTGTAGCGAGACTCTCAGCAACCTAGCCACACCCTGTTTCAAAACAAAAAAATAAAACATTTTAAAAAGGGTTGGGGGTATAGCTCAGAGGTAGAATGTCCCTGAGTTCAATCCCTAGTACTACAAAAAGGAAAAAAAAATCTAATCTCACCAATGATTTTTAGTAGAACATTCTTAAAGTGCTCTGCCAAAGATGGGAGAGAAGAATGACCTGCCCTCCAGCAATAACAGGAGAGAATATATGCCTCGTAGTCTTCTTTATCTAATAAACATTTACCTTTATTTATTAAATACTTATTGAGCATCTTCTGTCTGTCATCTCCATTCCTGGCATTTGTCTTTCTAGCAATGAACAAGAGAGGCAGCACTTCCTGTTCAGAAGCAAATGCAAATAATGAACGAGCAAGCATACACATAAATCATACAAATTTTGTTAGTTCTAAGTGCTATGAGAGGCACAAAACAGGATGAAATAATGGGGGGCTTGCCTGTGTTGGTCAAACAGGGCTTACCTGAGGAGGTGAGATATTGGCAGAGGTTGAGGGCAAGGAGCTACATAGATGAAGATGCGAAGGCAAGATGCTTCGGGTCCAGGGACTAGCTGGAACCAAGGGATGGAGGAGGGGCTGGTAGGAGCCCCAGAGTGAAGGGATATCTAAAAGCAGGAATAGCAGGTGGTTTATTCAACCAATCTTTGATAGGGAGATGCTAGGTGGGGACCTGACTCTAGTTTTTCCCACTAAATAAGAGTCAACATTATGACCATCATTATTCTCAGATGGCCAATAGGTACATGAAAAAATGTTCAATATCATTAGCAATCAGGGAGATGCAAATCAAAACTACTCTAAGATTTCATTTGACCCCAATTAGAATGGCAAGCATTAAGAAGTCAAACAACAACAAATGTTGGCGAGGATGTGGGGAAATTGGGACTCTTCTACACTGTTGGTGGGATTGCAAACTAGTTCAACCACTGTGGAGATCAGTGTGGAGATTCCTCAGAAAACTGGGAATGGATCCACCATATGATCCGGCTATACCACTACTAGGTATCATACCAATGGGATTGAATCCAGAAAACAACAGTAATATATGCATACCCATGTTCATAGCAGCACAATTCGCAGTGGCCAAATTATGGAACCAACCTAGATGTCCATCAACAGATGAATGGATTACAAAATTATGGGAAATACACACAATGGAATTCTACTCAGCAATAAAGAAGAACAAAATAACAGCATTCGCAAAAATGGAAAGATCTGGAGAACATTATGTTAAGTGAGATTAGCCAATCACAAAAAAAGAAGGGACATATGTTTTCATTAATATGCACAACCTAGGGAGTAGTGGGGACACAAAAGGGACTCCAATGACAATGGAGAACCCTCAGTGGTGCAAGGGAAGGGGTTCAAGGGAAGGGGAAGGGCAAGAAAGAAGTGAATCTATGGAATTACTGTCATAAACAATGTGTATATATGAGATTATACCAACATCATTCTCAGTGCTACATGTTTGGGGGAGGTGGGGGGGGAGGGACACCAAGAGCTGTGTGCATGTATGTTAACACCAAACTGATACTCATTGTGATGTGAGACTACAATGCACCAATAAAAGCATAAAAAAAAAGAAATCAGTAGCGAGAATCACAGAAATTCCCTCTAAACCCAGAGAATTAGCATTAGCGGTCTAGTGCTGTGTCATAGATGTCCCCTTTTATTGTGAGAACTGGGACACCTTGGAGGTTATTAGCAAGGACGGTAGATCTAGTCTGCCTGGTTCAATTCCTGGCTCCCCCACTCACTAGCTATGTGACCTTGGATGAGATAAACTCTCTGTGCCTCAGTTTTGCCATCTGTAAAATAGGAATCATAAAAGTACCTAACTCAGAGAGGTACTTGGAAGACTAACTAAGAGTATCTATCAAGCACGTAGAGTAGAACTAGCCCCCTGGTTTTTTACTTTGAATAGAGAAAGCCTCGTTCTTGAGATACCATTCATAGGTTTGCCATTATTGATCGTCATTGCCAATGTGTTGCTCTGCTCACTATGCGCCCAGTGCCAGATAAACATTTTGTACATAGTATCTCATTTAAAATTTATAAGCCTCAATGTAGCTGGTGCTGTCATCACCTCTATTCTATGTAGGAGGGAAATGAGGTTTACCCAGGCTGGATATTATGGCCCAGGTCACCAGGGGGTAAAGGACAGGGCTGGGAGTCAGAGCCAGGTGTCTCGGACCCCAGAGCCCACAGAGCTGACCTCTCTGCCATTCGGTTTGTATCAAGCCAGCTTCCTCTCCTCTAAGAGACTACTTCTTGCACCAGAGTTTTATCTAAAGACCAGTTAGCTGATTGAGTGCCAGTAAGCCCGGGTCATATTGTTCAAGGACTCCCGAGTTATACCAATGCCACTTCCATGTCTGACATTTTTCATGGACTGTCCCATGCTTCCATAGGAAGACGGTGGAACTATTTCTGCAGAAAGGACAGCATAGACCAGCTCCTTCTCTCCAGGTCCTGCAAGTGTGGCACAGAGATCCAAGCTGCCTTCAGGGCACTGGAGAAGCCAGCGACTTCAGCTCACAGGAGCTTTGCCCTTCAGAGGCATATGTCCCACCGGAAAGATAGGGGCTTAGCGCCTGGGAGATGTGAGTTCAGATCCCAGCTCCAGTAGTTGTGGGGCCTTCTGTTATCAGTCTACCCTCTAAACCTCAGTTTCCTCTTCTGTAAGATGGGAGTTATCGTCTCCATTTTGAGAGGTTGTGTGAGCATCGTATGGGTACATAGAGTTGTACTGTCGGAACCTAAATTCCGTCTCCCCCAGTGACTGCCTGTGTGACCCTGAGCAAGCTACAGAAGCCCTTCTGCATCTCTTGTCCTATTGGCAGAATGGGGTTAAAGAACCCAACTCTACCAGTTCTTCCAAGAACTGTCTTTCACTCTCTTATTCTAACTCAGGGTTACATGTGGGCTACAATGGAGAACTTAGATATAATTTTGGTTTCAATATAAAAGAATAAAAGAAGGAGGTACTTTAAGAGGAAAGCATTTGTTGTGTGCTGAAAGTGTATTTGGCTCTCAGGTGTGCAGCAGCAGAGATTGTGCCTCCTTTTTTTAATTCCTGGATCCCAGGAGTGTCTCACACAGATACTAACAGACATTTGAACAAAAGTGAATTAATCCTAGGGCCATATAACCATTTCCATTTTTCACTTACCTATCCTAAACTATGACTTTCTTTTGGTTGTTTTGCAACATTGCATATATGTGAGTAAAGGCGTTTGGTGAGTTTTAAGTTTTCTCTAGTGAGTAGTTTATAATCTAAGTCAATATCGCACATGTCATAAACTTGCTGTGTGGTTTTGAGTAAATAACATAACAGCCCTGGTCATCATTACCTGAAATCACTCACAGGAACTGAATCTGCCCTCTTTGTGTGCCCGGACATTCAGATGTTTGCTGCATAAATGAATGATGTGTTCATTAACAACTACAACCACAGCTTGACTTAGGCACAGACAGAATAATAATTATGTTTTATGGTATATAAGGCTGAGTAATGCCAACACCCCAAAAAGATATCCATGTCTTCATACATTTAGCAGATTAGATTTCCAAGAAAAGTGTTGAAGGTGCAGCCTGGTTTCTTCTTGCTGCATACATTATAATAAGAGAGAAAAGAGATACACTGAGAGAATAACTATGAAGCAAAAAGTAACTAGCAAGCCAGACATAGTGGTGCACCCCTATAATACCAGTACTTGGGAAGCTAAGACAGTAGGATTGTGAGTTCAAGGCCAGCTTCAGCAACTTAGTGAGACCCTCAGCAACTTAATAAGACCCTGTTTCACAGTAAGAAATTTTTTTAAAGGCTGGAAGAGGGTGGCTTGAAGGTAGAATGCCCCTGGATTTAATCTCTAGTACAAAAAAAAAAGTAATTAGCAATTGATAATTTAGGAAATTCTCAGCCTGTCCAGTTTTCACAAAGATGCTAAAATTAGGAGATCTACTGTCAAGAAAACATTCACTGGAAAGAAAGTCAAGGATGTGACTAGAGACCCTTTTGTTCATGCTTTGGAATTATCAAATATCAAAATAGTCATTTATACCAAGGGCTCTTTATTTATTTATTTATTTATTTATTTATTTATTTTTTGCGGTACCGGGGATTGAACACAGGGGTGTTCTACCTCCGCGCTACACCCCCGGCCCTATTTTTTATACTTTATTTTGAAACCGGGTCTCACGAAGTTGCGGAGGGCCTCACTAAGTAGAGAGAGAGAGAGAGAGAGAGAGAGAGAGAGAGCTGAGGCTGGCCGCGAACCCGGATCCTCTAGTCTCCGCCTCCCAAAGTACTGGGATTACAAGCGTGCGCCACCACGCCCGGCCTTCAAGGGCTCTTTAAAGAGACTGTGTGACTCATGGGCCCAGGAGAGGTCTATGGGGAATTCTCATGCTATGTCTCCAAGATCTACAAGGGTGTTGAGACTGTTATATCAGCAGAAACACTGCAAGCTTGGATTGAAAGCGATGGGATGAAATGAAGGACGCCTGTCAAACTCTCAAAACCCTAGGCACTGTGTCAGTCAGTGTTCTCAAGTGCGAGAGAAAATATACATAATTATAAGAGGGGATTTGTTGGATGGGCTTCTATGATCAGAGGCTGAATCGTCCCATCATGACCATATGCAGGTGGTAGAGACAGGTCGACCAGTAGGTTCTGGAAGACCAGTGATGCCACCCAGTCCAAGGCTGGAGGCCTGGAAGGTCCCTGGAGAGTCACTGGTGTGAGTCCACGCTCAACGGCAGGTTAAGAGTCTGATTTCCATGGGTGATGGAAGCAGCAAAAATCCACGCCCACTCAGGAAGAGCCCAGTGCGCATGTCTGTGGCACTTCCCCCTTCTTTCCTGTTGCATCCAGGCCCCCAGCCTATTGGATGGTGCCACCCACATTCAGGGAAGGTCTTCCCCCCTCAGTTTGCTGACTCACATGCCAGTCACGTGTGGAAACACTCTCACAGACACACCCAAATGTGTGCTTTACCAATTTTCTTTTTTTTTTTTTTTTTTTTTTGCGGTACCAGGGATTGAATCCAGGGGCGTTCTACCTCCGCACTACGCCCCCGGCCCTATTTTTTTATACTTTATTTTGAGACCAGGTCTCACGAAGTTGCGGAGGGCCTCACTAGGTAGAGAGAGAGAGAGAGAGAGAGGGAGAGAGAGACAGAGAGAGCGAGCTGAGGCTGGCCATGAACCTGGATCCTCTAGTCTCCGCCTCCCAAAGTACTTGGATTACAAGCATGCACCACTACGCCCGGCCAACTTTACCAATTTTCTAGGCATCATTCAATCCAGTCAAGTTGAGGACCAAAATTAACCATCACAAGCAGATAACATGCTGATCCAACTGCTCAGCTGAAAATGTGTACTTCCTTCCAAGAGAAAGGAAGAATGGCCTCAAGGGTAGAGTCTCAGGCCCAAAAGATAGAGCCACGCCCAGAGGACAGAGTCTTCGGCACAGAGGATTATTTCTAGTTCTTAAAAACTAATGTAGTTTTCTGTTGGATTTTTTAATTGCTTAGGAACAGTAATACAACTCTTCTTTCCGTTTTCTTCTTTCAGAATGGAAGGTCTGAGCTGGGCGTGGTGGCGCACGCTTGTAATCCCAGTACTTGGGAGTCGGAGACCGGATGATCCGGGTTCGAGGCCAGCCTTAGCTACTTAGTGAGGCCCTTCGCAACTTAGTAAGACCCGGTTTCAAAATAAAGAACAAAAAATAGGGCTGGGGGTGGAGCTCAGAGGTAAAATGCCCCTGGGTTCAATCCCCAGTACCACACACACACACACACACACACACACACATACACACACAAAAGAATGGAACGTCTGCTATCCTGGGCCAGGTCCCCCACTGCATTTTGAAAGGTGGTAACTTAATGGAGAGGAACTTTGCCCAGGATGAGTCATACGAGTTTCACATAATTTAGATGATGAGTTTGGGACTTTTGAGCTCATGATGTTTAGATGGGATTTTGGATACAAGTTTATTTTGTGATGGGTTGAGACTTTAGAGGATATCGATTTCTTTTGGAGATGAATTTATTTTGTGCGTGGAATGAACATCAACCTTGAAGGATGCCAGTGGTAGATTGAACAAGAGTCTCCCAGAGGTATCAGGTCCTAAGCCCTGGAATCTGTGAATGTTACTTTATGGGGCAAGAAGGGACATCACAGGTATGCATAAATCGAAGATCCTGGGATGGGGAGATTGTTATGAACCAACAAGTGGACCCTAAATGCAATCATATGTATCCTTATCAGAGGGAGGCAGAGGAAGATGTACACACAGAGGAAGAGGAGGAGGCAGTGTGATGGGGAGGCTGAGACTGGAGAAGTGCATGACCAAGAAGCCAAATAACGCCGGGCATGGTGGCTCACGCTTGTAATCCCAGTACTTTGGGAGGCGGAGACCGGAGGATCCGGGTTCGCGGCCAGCCTCAGCTCTCTCTCTCTCTCTCTACTTAGTGAGGCCTCCGCAACTTCGTGAGACCCGGTTTCAAAATAAAGTATAAAAAATAGGGCCGGGGGCGTAGCACGAAGGTAGAACGCCCCTGCGTTCAATCCCCGGTACCGCAAAAAAAAAAAAAAGAAGCCAAAGAATGCCGGCAGCTCCCAGAACCCAGCAGGGGCAACGAAGGGACTTTTCTGCAAAGCCTTCAGAACAGCAGCCTTGGCAACACCTTAATTTCAACCCAGTGACACTGATTTCAGGCGTCTGGCCTCCACAACTGTGAGAGAATATACTTCTGTTGTTTTCAGCCAGCAAGTCAGTGATAATTTGATATAGCAAACATAGGAAATGAATACCAATTACTGACGATGAAAATGAACACTTGAAATAACTACGGTTTTGTATTTCAAGATGTGGATACATCTTGAAGACGTGTAGCTTCCTGTGTCTGCATGGTCGTGCCTATAAGAAGGACCAATCTTTTATTTCACAGTGGGCTGACTCGGGGACATTAAAACGTCCGGATGCCAGGCCGCAGCCCTGATGAGTCACATCAGAATGCAGAGGAGAGAAGCAAGCATCTGCTCTGTTTAAAGCCCCTAGCTGATTCCACAGGGCAGCTGTTTGGGAACCTCCGACTTGAGCAGAAGGAACACTGCTTAGACCTCTGCCTGTAGCTCTGGGTGTGAATTTGCAGCATCCGGGGGAGGTGACCTCACCTGCTGGCCTCTATGGCACTCCAAACTAAATGTATCAGAAACTGGACTCACCCTTCTCTCCCTGCAAACTTGCTTCGCCTCTCGTGTACTCTGTATGGGCACCGGTGCCACCTGTTCTCTGCCGCCTTGAAATCAGTGAGTTCTCACTCTCTGCTTTCCATTCTTCCCTAGACACAACACTCTTTGCCTCCATTCTGCTGAGCGCGGTATCTGAAAGAGGGGCCTTTGAAGGTTTTGGGGGGCTTCTTAGGGATGGGGTGGAGGGGGGTGAGGGGATTCAAAGGTAAAGCCTGTTCTACCTTCACATCGAGCTCCTGTTTTTAGAAAGACATCTGATTAATATATTAAGGGTCTAAGAAATAGTTTACTTGAAAAATTGTTTCTGCTACCTGAAAATAGAAGAAAATGGCGGCAGTGTACACTAGACACGCTGGGAGGTAGATGCTTTCATGGGGGCTGGAATGTGGGGAGCCGTCAAGAAAGATGAACTTCATCACTACTGTTCTACCGAATGGCAGCATGGAAGCTGAAGGTGGAGGCCCAGACAGGAAGAAGAGAATCCTAAGTAATCCGAAGGGCCGGCGGGCCACATCTTCAGAGCTGGAAGTTACTCCTCAGTATAACACTAGGAGACATTGCTTCCTTTTCATACACCACTAAAGCAAGGATCTGAACAGTGAAGAGCACACACTTCTAAATGGTGGCTCCTACATTTGACCCTGGACCTTACTCATCATAAAGTCCTTAGACTGAAAATCCTAGTTTTTGCCTTTCTATTTTCATCCTAAGCAGAGTTTCTAAAACTTGGTATACATAAGAATGATCTGGACTCTTTGTTAAAGATTCTAATTTCTAGGCACTGGGAGGTAAAGCTCAGTGGTTGAGCACTTGCCTACCATGGACAGGGCCCTGGGATTGATACCCAGCACCCCCTCCCAAAAAAATCTAATCCTTAGGGTTAGGAGTTGACACAACAGGTCTGGACGGGAATTTTTTTTTTTTAATGAGCATCCCAGGTAATTCATATGCAAGCCGGATACAGACTATACTCTGGAACATATGATCTAGGTTTTATACAGGATTTGTGTGCTTGGAAATATGCCCTTGGCCCCAAAAATCTGTTGAGCCAGTTGGAGACACTGAGACACTTATCTCCTTACCTCCAACTTTCCAGAGAGAGGGACCTTGGGACTTAGGCCAGTTGGGAGTGGGCTTCTGTTGGCATCCCAGCAGACCCTGCCAGGGACTGGAATGACTGCTTTCCCATGGGGACCTCTTGATTCTTTCTAGATCCTTCCCCAATTCCCCAGGTCCCAGTTTCTGAAAAGAGTGGATAAAATGGTTCTAAAGCTGTCAAAATGACCCAGTTTTAGGGCTGAATTTTTGCAACCAGAATGGCCAAATGCTGCAGTGGTCATCAGCCTGTCTCCTTTGCAGCCTGCCTGGAGAGATCATTAAAAACTCACTTATCTGTTGATCTGGCTCTCAGCTGCAGGATGCCTTCTGCTACCGAGGCTCCTAATGGCAGCTTTGAAGTCCAGTGCAAGTGTGAATTTACTGTTTTGTAAAGACTAGATTCCTGAACAGGTCATAAATTACCTTGTTAGACAAAAGCCTCTGGGGAAATGTAATGTGTTGAAATCCTTCAGTGGGTGATTATCCTAACACATTGCTGGCAGAACAAATAGTTGGCACACAGACACCCAAATCCTACAGCTGCCAAATTCCCAAGGAGGACAGCCAGGCCAGGCTTTGAAATCCTAGTTAAACCTTTTTCCTAGGTGAAGGTGAGAAAGAGAGAGAGAGAGAGAGAGAGAGGAGAGAGAGAGAGAGAAAGAGAGAGAGAGATGGAAAGAGAGAGAAAGAGAAAGAGAGAAAGAGAGGGGGGAGAGAGAGAGAGAGAGAAAGAAAGAGAGAGAGAGAAAGAGAGAGAGAGAGAGGGAAAGAGAGAGAGAAAGAAAGAAAGAAAGAGAGAGAAAGAGAGGGGGGAGAGAAAGAGAGAGAGAGACAGAGAGAGAGACACAGAGAGAGAGACAGAGAGAGAGAGAGAGAGAGAGAGAGAGGGAGAGAGAGAGAGAGAAATAGCATTTTTTAAAAATTTGTTTCCCATTCCTGGTCTTGTTTAGTATAAGTCTGGTTGTGGAATCCATTAAAATATAGCTAATTACAGCAAAATGGATTTTGGTGGCTTAATTCTCCTGGGATACAAGAATGGTCCTTTTAATTGTGGGTCCATCGTCTTTCCTACCTAGCTAGGTGGCCTTGCCAGAGTTAAAATCTCACAATGAGCTCTTTGACACTGGTCATTGATGGGCGAGCGTTGTAGCCACCTCTTTTCTCAGACAGGTATGAAATACCAGCCTCAAGAAGCTTGCCCTCTCTCTTCACTCCTAAGACAGATTTTCTGCTATTTACAGCTAAATAGAGGGGCTTAAATAGACTCGAAATGCAAACTGAAAATAAAATGGGGTCAACACCTGAACTATAATCTTTCTTTTAGAGTGATGTTGAAAAACGTGATTAGGAAAGTAACGTATGCTCATTGTAGTGGAAAAAGGAAGGAAGGAAAAAAGAGAAAGAATGAAAGAAAGGGGAAAATAAAAACTGCCCCCCCCAAAAACCCATTCAATAAAAAGAGCTACTATGTACATTTTGGCTAAAAAACATGAGCTTATACTAGGCATATTGCTTTGTAACCTGCTCTTCCGTGTGACTAAGTATCACTGACATTGATTCGTGTGGTTGCAAATTCCTCTGCAACATCTTTCCAATGGCTGTCAGGCAAGCATAACCCCTAGGTTTGTTGGTTAGAAGAAAGAGACAGTATTTCTCAAACATTTGCTTGATTAAAGGTTGTGGAATATAATTAACTTCCTCCTTGTGGGTTAAGGGCATCATTGATTCCTTAAAAATACTTATTGAGCATATACAATATGTCAGATCCTGGTCAAGGTGCTAGGGACATAGCCTGTGTAAGACAGACAAAACTCAATCCCTGTCCTCATGGAGCTTCATGAGAGTGTAAGAATATGTCTTATTTCTATTCTTGTTTTTGTTTGTTTGTTTGTTGTTTGGTACCAGGGATTGAACCCAGGGTCATTCTACCTCTGAGATACACCCCCAGCCCTATTTTATTTTGAAACAGAGTCTCAGTAAGTTGCTGAGGCTGGACTCAAATCTGCAACCCTCCTGTCTCAGCCTCCCAAGTACTGGGATTACAGGTGTGTGCCATCATGCCCAGCTCTTTTCTTTTTTCTTTTCCCTTATAAATCGATGTCAGTGATACTTAGTTTACCCCTGACCTTCCCCCCCCCAAAACTCAAAAACTTTCTCAGCATCAGTTAACATCAAAACCATGTTAGTGAAGGGGATCATAGTATGCTGCCCTCGAAGAGGCAACTATAGGGATTGTTTTGAGCTAGAAGCTATTAGCTCTCTGCCCCTCCCTCCTTCTATCTAAAAGCAGGACATGAATTTCTCTTTGGGAAATGTAATAAATTGCCATTGTATAGGTATTCCCCTTTCTTCTTCCAGGAAGTAAAGAATGACTTTAATCTGCATAAGAAACCTTATTCACCAATCCTGTTGACCATATATTTCCTAGTAATTCCTTCAGAATTTACCAATCCAAGTCCCTTTTTCTATATCTAACCTCTTCTCCACACTTAATCATCCATTGTTAGGATGGTATGTAAGATCCCAATTCTAACTACTCTTTTAAGTAACTCATCACTAAGACCTTCCATAAGTATTTGCATTGCTAGCATAAACTGTTTTTTTTTTCCTCTTCTGTTAATCTGTCTTTCATTAAATTCACAGGCCCCAGTCTAAGACTATAAAGGATTCCCTCTATATTTTTCAGAGGAAGTGATTGTGCAGTCCAGCCCCTGCATTTCTGTATAAACATGTTGTTTCTGGGAAACATATTTGTCAAGAGGAAAGCTTCATTTTTTTGAGTAGACCTGTCGCAGTCATCCTTAAAAGTAAATGAAGTTTTTACTATGGGAAAAAAAGAAAAAAAAAACCCTACATGTAACTGAACAATAACAGTTACTGTACTGGAATGTCCTTCACATTTGTAGGACGATCATAGTCTGCTGCTTTCACTCACGTCTGTATGGGGACAGAAACAATTCTGGAACCAGATGGAGTTCTTCCCCAAAGAAGGGCATCCACTCAGGTGACTTAGAGATGGAGCCAGTGTGGCTAAGAGAATGACTGGGATTGATTCTCCAGTAAGCTTCTGGAATAGAGTTGGGAAGCATCTGGATAAAGAGTGGGTGGGGGTAAGGGGCTTGACGTCAACTCTGTTCAGATCTTAATCTTCTACCTTGTGATCTGCCTGACCCAGCTCAAGTCTGTGGACATTTTTCAGAAATACGCAAGGCTGCAGAATCTCTGTTCCCATGGCACTGGAGCATGTACCTTCCATTTTTCTGATCATCTCTTATCCCCAGCAGAAGAAAAACAACAACTCTCTCCTTCCCCACTCCAACCTGCTTCCTTTCTTCCCCCTCCTCCCTGCTCCATTAAAAAACTTTTTTTAAGCCAGGTGTGGTGGCGCACGCTTGTAATCCCAGTACTTTGGGAGGTGGAGACCGGAGGATCCGGGTTCTCAGCCAGCCTCAGCTATCTCTCTCTTTCTCTCTCTCTCTCTCTTTCCATCTCTCTCTCTACTTAGTGAGGCCCTCCGCAACTTCGTGAGACCCGGTTTCAAAAATAAAGTATAAAAAATAGGGCCAGGAGTGTAGCGCGGAGGTAGAATGCCCCTGGGTTAAATCCCCGGTACTGCAAAACAAACAAACAAACAAACAAACAAACAAACCATTTTTTTAAGCCAGGCACCATGGCATCCACTTGTAATCCCAGTACTTGAGAGGCTGAGGCAGGAGGATCACAAGTTTAAGGCCAGCCTCAGCAACTTAGTGAGACCCTGTTTCAAAATAAAAAAGGGCTGGTGCTGTAGTGCAGAGGTAGAATGCCCCTGGGTTCAATTCCTAGCACCAAAACAAAAACAAAACACTTTAAAAAAAAATGACACCAAACCAATTTGCTTCATTCTCAGGCCAGCAGAATTGTGGTTGTTTTGTTTTGTTTTCTATGACAAAGAGAATGTGTTTGGTCACTACATTTATGCCCATCTTCATGTGAACACCACAAGAACTTCCTGTTATCCCTGTCTCAAATTGGGAATACTTTACCTAATTTCAAGAAACTAGGGTTTTGTGAGTATGTGGAGATAGGGAAAACCTGAATCTCTCCAAGAGGTTAGATTATTAACCAATAGGCTAACTTGTAAGTTCCTGGGGAATTTTAGACTTATCCATCATCAGAAAGAGTATATTTTCTCAGGTTCTGAGTGAATTGGACCTGTCTGTAGGTTCTTACCCTTGAAAGTTAATTTACAATTTTCCAGTCCCTCAGTGCGGTTTGTAACTCCTCCTGTGATGGGTCCTTCATCTCTCCTGTCCTCCCCGGGGCCTCTGGGTGTCAGTGAAGAAAGTCTAACGATGGGCCCTCTGTTGGTGATGTGAGTCCCGTGGGGATCCCGCAGATACACGGAGGTCATGTTAGCGGCAGCATCACCGTCTAGTCAATATTTCCTTTTGAAGGCGTGGAAGCCCGGGTCGCCAGCCTGCCTTTGCTTGACAACTGCTGAAGATAATGAAAGCGAAGGCACGGGGTGGAAGGACAGAGACGGTCTGTGCACGTCTCTTCCCGCCACCTGTTTTGTGAGCCGGAGTTATTCCCTACCTTTGAAGGGGAGGCCGACTGCATGAACTGGGCCTGGGCCTCCAAACACCCAAATCCTGGAGCGAAGCCCGTGGAAGACAGATGAAGAGAGTGCTTTGAAACAATATTGCTTTCTCTAATTAGTGTAGACAGAGAGGCCCGGAGGAGCTTGGACTGGCCTGCACCGTGCAAGGCTCAGGTAATTTCTTAGAAGTAGCAGGGGCCGGGAACCTTTTCGCTTTGCACAGGCTAGTCTGGAAATCTTGAAAAAATTTCGTCTCCTTTGACCTAGGATGCTTCTGGGTGTGTGGTGGGTTGAAATGGGGTAGAAGAGTCTCTAAGACAGCCATTCTCATTGTTCTGTGGGGTCTATTATACTCTATGCCCAGAAAAGTTTGTGTTCCTAGGTCCTTTCTGTGGGAGATTCCACTGGGAATTTCCTGAAAGTGTAATTTTCTGGCATTGCCTTTGCATACTGTGGAGGAGAAAAAGTAAGAATGCTTACTATGATCCAAAGCCTTTATTACACCCAGGGCTTTGGAAGAAAGAAATTATCCTCATAATACTATGAAAGAGAAAACTGAGGTTCTCAGAGGCTTAGATACCTTCCAAAGCCCTTCTGCAGGTGTCTTATAGAGGCAGAATCAGAGAGCTGGCTCTCTGATACTGAGGCACTATCCTGTCTCCCTTGAAAAGGGGATCCTTGAAGCAAGGGCTCAGTGGTGCATACCTGCAATCCCAGCTACTCAGGAGGCTGAGGCAGGAGGATGGGGAGTTAGAGGCTAGTCTGGGCAACTTGGTGAGAGCTCTCTCAAAAGAAAAAATAAAAAGGGCTGGGGATGTAGCTCAGCAGTAGAGTGCCCCTGGGTTCAATCCCCAGTGCAAAAAATAAAGAAAGAAAGAAAGAAAGAAAGAAAGAAAGAAAGAAAGAAAGAAAGAGAAAGAAAGAAAAGAAAAGAAAGAGAGGGGGAGGGAGGGAGGGAGGGAAAGAAAGGAAGATGGTTGATATGAGACACACTGGTGTAAAGCAGCCTTTTGAGATCAGCTTTGCCTTAAAAGCTAGAAGCAACAAAGACCAAACAGTCACATTTTACAGTGGCCCTTTCAGACCACAGGACTGACATCTTGGCAGGGCAGAAATTAGCAGTCAGGTGTCTCAGATCCTAGTTGGACTTTACTACTCCCTGACCATGAGAACTTGAGAAAATCCCCTGAACTTGCTGAGCTGACTTCCTCATCTGGATAATGGAGAAAATATTACCTGCTCATTCCACTTATGGGATGGGTTTGAAGGAGCTTTGTGGGCTGAAAAGTACTTTATCAACCTAAGAACCTTCTGGATGAGACATTTTCAGAGGAGAGCTGTGATTATGGAGTACTTTGAACACCCTTTATTTTCTCATGATAGGTTAAGCATGTGTTTTTAGGTGTTTTAAGCCTTCACAGATTCTCATAAGTATAGGACAGTAAAGATGTCCCAGGCTTCTTTACGTCTGAATTATCACAAAATAAATGAACACCGATCCTTTGTATTTAGTAGGAAAGGCAACTTCTTTGAAATCCTTTTCTTCGTGAGTATTCTTGGCTCAAATGCTTCCCAGTCTAGTTAGATAAAAAATTTAGTATGACCTTCTTTTGTGTTGTTTATTGGCCAATATGTTCCGTGCCTCATTTGCCTTCAAATTCACATTTTTATTCATCAGAGTGTTTGTTCTGCCGTGTGTGTGTGTGTGTGTGTGTGTGTGTGTGTGTGTACATGCACACTGCACAGTCATAGAAAACCTCTGCACTTTAAACACTGGCCACGTAATAGCATATTTATTTTTTATTTTGCCAGGGTATATGATTTCTACCCATCGTTTTAAAACCGAGAGCAAAAGAAAAACAATTAAGAATTTTGCTTCAAATGAGCAGCCTCTGAATGCCTAAGATAGTGAGGGTCAGTTTCTACTCCCTGAGAACCTTTTAATTACAAGCAGCCTGAATCAGGGCGGCTGCCCCTGACCTGCAGCCTCTTCCCCATTCCCATGCACGCGGATGGGTGCCGTCCACAGCACCATCCTTCAAATGAGTCCGTAATTCTGTCATGCCCTCCCAGCAGGCAGGGCGGCTGGAGCTAGGCTGGTTTGCTGGCGATTAATGAACAACAATAGCACATAATTATGGAATTCCTGAAGAGGACTCCTCTGTTAGCAAGCGGAGAGTTCATCTGTTCTTCCTCCTACTGCTCGCACACCTAAGTCAAAATTTGTCAGGTTTGGGGATTTTAACTTCTTGATTAGGAGTCTTCATAGAGTATTTATTTTTGAACTGTCATAAACTGACCTTAAAAGTTTTAACAGCAGGAGGAGTAGAAGAAGGTAAAGTTAATCACACTTCTTATTTCATTTATTCCCTCATTCTTTGCTCCTATTCCCTTGCAAGCCTGCACAGGTAACTGTTTCAATGTGCTTACTCCATATCATGTGTGTGCGCGCGCGTGTGTGTGTGCATGTGTGTGTATGTGCGTGTGTGTGTATGTATGCATGTGTGTATGTGCATGTGTGTGCATGTGTACATGTGTGTGTATGTATATGTGCGTGTGTGCGTGCGTGCATGCATGCATGTGTGTGTGTGTGTGTGTGTGTGTATTAGTCAACTTTCCATGGCTGTGACAAAATACCTGAGATAAACAACTAATGAGGAAGAAAGCTTTGTTTTGGCTCATGGTTTCAGAGGCTTCAGTCCATGGTTGTTTGACTCTCTTGCCTTTGGGCCTGCGGAGAAGCAGTACAGCATGGAGGGGCATGTGACAGAGGAGACTGCAGCCTTGTAGTGGCCAAGAAGCAAAGAATCAGAAGATGGGGCTGCAGTCCAGATTCCCCTTCAAGGGCACTCCCCCAATAACCTAACTTCCTTCCCCTAGACCCCACCTCCAAAAGGTTTCACTATCTCCCAGTAGTGCTATAGGCTGGCCATCAAGCCTTTAACACATGAGCCTTTGGGGGACACTTCAGATCCAAACTACTATAAGTGTGTGTGCGTGCGTGCATGTGTGCCTGTGTCTGTGTTCTGGTAAATGGCCGTGAGCTTTCATCATTGATTTTCCTCTGCATCAGCTCTTTCTCAGGAGGTTTCAGTTCACCTTGGAATGCTTTGTTCTCTGGCAAGTGAATTACATGTATCACACTCAAGTTTGCCATGTTCTCCTGGAAATGTGGGCAGAGTTTTCAGAAATTCCACTTCAATGAGTCTTTTACCCAGACCTCACCCACCTGATAGATCATCACAAGCTTCAAAAGGGACTTCCTGTCACCATCCATTCATTGCAGAAGAGGAAATGGATGCCTACATGTGACAAAACTGAGATGCAGAGAGGTCTGAGTGATAGCACATGAGGCTAGAAACATAGACACCAGGTATGAGCCCTTGAGCAATTAAATAAACCACTCAAAGCCTTGGCTTTCTTACCTATATAATGGACTTAGTATCTGTATCATAGTGTTGAATTACAATGAAATGAAGTAATGTATTGACAAGCACCAGAATCACTGTCCAATAATGTTCAATAGGTATTGGTTGAATCAGAGAATCTTCGTTTGGAGTGTTGTGAAGTTTCCTGTTGAATTCAGGTACTAGAAAGGAGATCCTAACCTGGGAGGACAGCAAAAGATAGGAATTCATTACATTTTTCCCCAAGAGGAAGAAAGAGGAACAGGGGCAGCCATAAGACTTTCATAGCTACTTGAGGGAAGTGGATTGTTCAGGACAGCAGGCACAGCATTGAAATTATCTGTCTGTCCATCTGTCTATCATCTATCTATCTATCTATCTATCATCATCATCATCATTATCTATCCATCTGTCTATCATCTATCTATCTAATCTATCATCTTTCTTAAGATACTGCTTCTCCTATTGAGGAAACTGTCTATCTCTGAGCCAGGAGGTCGGACCTTGAATCCAGGACTCATCTATGGGCTTTTGTTTCCTCACCAGTCAGAGAGGGGGTGGATGTTTCCTGGTGGGGCTGTGTGATTCTTCACTGCACCAAGCAGATGTGGGACTGTGGAACACAGCACCCCAGTCACCATTACAACCTCCCTTCCCTATTCTCCTGCATGCCCTTTGGGATGGATACAGGACCCCCAGGTTCACTTCCAGTGCTTGCTTTCAAGAAGTACATTGAGTTACTCAATCAGAGTGGGTAAGAAAGCACCATTGTATTGCTAGGAATAAATGGCCATTTCATTGATTTACTTCCAAATTAACTTTCAAGAGAGAGAAGATGTAGGCCGGTATAATAGTGATCAGGGAAGACTGAATTCTCTCTGCGAGCCCAGCTTCATTCTCTGTATTTGAAGTAAAACTACCCAGCTGGGTGTGGTGGTGAACACCTGTAATCCCAGTACTTGGGAGGCTGAGACAGGAGGATCCCAGGTTCTAGGCTGGCCTCAGCAACTTTGTGAGGACCTCAGCAACTCAGTGAGACCCTGTTCCAAAAATAAAAAATAAAATAGGGCTGGAGGTGTATCTCAGAGGTAGAATGCCCCTGTGATCAATCCCTAGTACCACCAAAAAAAAAAAAAAAAAAACCCACACAATACTTACTGGACTTATCATGATGATGTTCACTAAGGCAAAAATACAGTGCCTGACTTTTCTATATGTTCAAAATGTTTTTAAATGATGATTGTTTCAATGATTAACAGGAGCCCGGTATGACAATGTTTTTGAATAACAGCATGTATATCTATGTGTGTGAAGAACTCAAATATGCATCTACATATATACATACACATAGATATTACATCACATTTCATATTTATCATACATCACAGTGAATGTTGGCTTCTCTGGATGACATCGAAAACAGTCTCATTTCCCAGCTTCCCACTATGGCCTTGCACACCTCAGTGACAAAGGTCTTTCAGGCTCAGCCATGTCCCCAGGTTTCATAGAGTGGACAAGAAGTTCCTGGTATTGACTCTGCCGCCAGAAAAGGAAACAGACAAGGTTGGGGGGGTCTGGGGTGGGGGCACTATTTAGAGCTTGAGTTTCCAACATCCCAGAGCACTCTCCTCATTTCTTTGCTAGACTAAATGCAAAATAAAGTTGTTAAATGAAACAGGAAAAGGTCATCATTGTTGTCGCGCTGAAGTCCGTGATATTTACCTTCAGATTTGGACGGAGGGGAGGCTGTCTTCTCACTGCTAATTGAGGGAGCGCTGGAGGGACAGCACGCAGCAGCCTCTGACATTTAGCCAGCTAGACCAGATGCTTTTAGTGAAAGAAAATCAGATTTGGGATTTGTATTTATATATGTAAAATCCTCTATTTTCCCTCTTAATTTTATTCTTTGTATTTATCTAACTGTATTGTACTTAGGAACACCAGCACTGTGCTTAGCAATATTTATTTAAAATTAGGAAATATTTATTTTGCTCTAAATCCATTCCCCACCCCATCTTCAGATACAATAAAGTCAAACATCCGAATGATGAAGAGACCAAGAAGGTATTTAGCCAAATAGCTCTTCCTCATCGAGGAAGACCATGCCACTACTGCGGCAAGAGGGGGCTGCCCACTTCTAGGGCTTGTAGCTCCAGGTCCAGTGTCCCCCTTTCTCGCTGCCCAGTCTTTCACCCAGGGCAAAGAGTTCAGCGATCAGGAAAACCTTGCAATCCTCAGAAGCACCATCACGGGGTAGTTGGGTCTTCTTCTTAGTCCACTCATTCTGATGGAGCAGTTCTAGAAAGGTCTTTCCCCCCTGGTGGGAATGTCTGGGCTCCTGCTGCTTTTCCAGGGTCAGAGGATGCTCAACTTTCACCTCTTAGGTTTTACCTCCAAGGGAGACTTGGGGGATGGAATATTCGTTGGGCCTCTTTGGGATGGCTTTTAAGTCACTTCTGGCTCTACGCTTCAGAAAACTAAAAGAACAAAAAGGGTTTCCCTTTGACTCTAGTGTTCACATCTTTGTCAAGTTGTCGTATTTTGGCTTCTGGCTTCTAATAACAGCAAGCCTTGATGTCCAATGTCCACGGAGTGCCTGGGGTGGGTGGGGAGGGTGGCTTCTCTCCTGATGGCTGCACATTCCCCCAAGCCCTCGGGGGCCTCTGTGGGACCCCGGCACTTCTTTCCTGCAGGGGAATGGTTAGGTATGCCATTTAATCAATTCGGGCTCCTAGCCCAGGGGTGTTAGAAGGCAGGTGTTATGGGAGCAATTACTAAGGGCTACTTACCCCAAATGATTTATAATCTGAGATCTAAAACGAAAAATTAATTCTCACATGTCAGATCCCCTTCTCCCCCCACCGGCCTCAAATGTGCTAAGCATCATTAATCCACCTCTGAGCACCTCACCTGCCTGTGAGGTGTCTCCTGCCACCGGCGCTGGAAGATACAGCTATAGATCCACGCACACGGCAGGCTCCGCGTACTAAATCCACACAAAGGCCCATCCCGCCCTTCCCCGGCTCTCATTTTATAATGCTGTCTGAAATGACCTTTAAAAAGCCAGATAATATTTTATTTACCTTTTTTCTCCCATTTACTGTTAAATGTTAATGAAGGTAAGAGATTCAGATTCCTGCTAATAAAACATTTTAATTGACTCAAGTGTAGCCCTAACTGTAAATTGGCTACTTTGCACAAACGACCTCCGAGAGTCCCTGCCCCCAACTCTACGGCCTGTACAGTTTTGAAAGTTGGCAGCAAACGTCTTCTTTGTTCTTCCCTGGCTTCTCAGGCAGCCTGCAGACCTTCCACTCCACGACAGGCAAAGAGAAGTGACTCCAGATCCCTCGCTGCCAAAGAACAGACTGCCCCTTCGCCCCTCTGACTCCCCTCTCTAGGGTCCGCCTGCAGCACTGCCACCCCCAGGAAGCCCCTCAGATCTCAGTTTCCTTCTTACCTTCCTCCAGATGGCCCAGCACTTGGACATTTTCCTCGGGACCCTTCTCATTTCACCGGTTATAGGAACCTCTGTGACCCTGTTATCTATACTCAGATTCAATACCCCGTGCATAGTGGTGCTCAGTAAGTGTCTGTTAAATTGAATTAAGTGATTTGAAGGAGAGGAAATAAAAAGAGGTTTCGCTGGCCTGTGCCATACCAATTCTCTAGGGCATTCTTCAGAACTTTTTTTTTTTTTGCGGTACCGGCGATTGAACCCAGGGGCATTCTACCTCTGAGCTACACCCCCGGCCCTATTTTTTATTCTTTATTTTGAAACAGGGTCTCACTGAGTTGTGGAGGCCTCACTAAGTAGCTGAGGCTGGCTGCGAACCCAGATCCTCCGATCTCAGCCTCCCAAGTACTGGGATTACAAGCGTGCACCACCACACCCAGCTTCAGAACCTTTTAAAATGCTCTTTTCTGGCTTTCCTAGGCAAGGCCACTCGGTATTCCCAACTTGTAATAACTTCCCACATTAGAGAGTTTCAACAGAGAACATGGCATTACCTACGCTTCTATAGTGATCCGCATTCCTTTATAATCTATATACCTCTCTAATAATCTATCCTGCTAAAAAATGGGAGTGGTCCTCTGCAATTTTTATGTGGCAAGAGACGGAGTGGTGAGATTAAGAGGAGCCTGATTAAGCTAGGGCATCTTGCTGCTGCTCCGATGGACGAAGCGCCGTCGCTGCCTGGCTCTACGAAGCCTTTCGGAATCCCAAGACTTGCTGGTTTGGGACAGCAGATGGGCCGGCTCCTGGAGACCAGTACCGATCAGTGTGCGAGCTGGCTGCTGGTGGGAGAAGTGATTCTAGCCAAAGAAGGTTCCCGAAGAGAAGCAGAAGATCACAGGGCTTAAGACAGACACTATCTTGTTGCTGTGTGATCTTAAGTGAGTTGTTTCACATCTCTGTGCTTCAGCTTCCTCCTCTGTCATATAGAATAATTGCAGAATCTTCCTCATACACACATTTTGGCAAGTGGCTTAAGTGCAAAGGATTTGAGTGAAAATGTTCTTGGGATAATATCTGGCACACAATAAATACTCAATAAATGCTATCTTTTATTATCTTTCCTTTTCTGAAAGCCAAAGAAAAGCATGCTAAAAAGGAAAAAAAAAAGGTGAAATACTCTTTCGGAAGAATTCCCTACTTATATCTAAACCAGATCCCTTCACCTCACCCACACTTGCTCCTAGGAACCTTTCAACTCCAGGCCCATTCCAAGGAACACCTCTTCCAGGAAGCTTTCCCTAATGCCTCCCACAATTGTCCAGCATTTTGACACCCGTCACACGATGTTTCTCCTCAATAGGGTCAGTGCTTGCCTTCCAGTTCCTGGGTCTCCTCCATGTTACTGCAGCACTTTGACACTGGGTACCTGCCTTCAGATTTGGGGGTCTCTTTCTAATCAGTTAAGTCAGTACATCTCAACTGGTTTCCTAGGGAATACATTGATCCTAGAGCTAAACGAAGATGTTTTGTGGCTGATATTGAATGATGGCCTTCATGTCTCCGTTCCCAGAAAAATAAAAATGAATGGATGGTGTCTTCTCAATTTTAGGTTTTCCTCCCATAAATTCTGCCAATTTTGTCAGTATCTACCTCCACCCAATTATCTACAACTGTGGCCCTCCACGCTGGCTCACCTGGGAGACGTTAGTGGATATTGCCTGGGCTCCATCCCAGCCAATTAAAAGACTTCTAGGGATGGGACCTGAGCATCTGTCATGGTTTAAAAGTTCCCCAGGCGATGCTAATGTAAGCTTGGGTAGCAAACTGCAGCTCAACAATGATCTTCTCTCAGAGAAAGCGATAACAGTGAGCAAATGTGTGTTAAGTGTATTACAAGCGGAACAGCCCTTATCTGAAATGCTCGCGACCAGAGCCGTTTTGGATTTCAGATTTCGGAATCTCTGAATGTACATAATGAGATATCTTGGAGAAAAGACCCAAGTCTAAACATGAAATTCACTTATATACCTTGTCCACCTAGCCTTGAAGGTGATTTTATATAATATTTTTGGCGCATCTTTGTTTGGACCGCAATCAAGTCTTACGAGGCCAGGTGTGCAATTTCCCTCTTATGGCCTCATGTCGGCATTCAAAAACTTTCAGCTCTTGGAGCATTTCAGATTCAGGTATTCGAATTAGCAATATTCAACCTATAGTAGAATTTTTTGGAAATAGGCAATCTGGCTTAACTTCATGTTTTTGTTGTAATTGTCGTTGGTGCTGGGGATTGAACCCAGGGGCATTCTACCTCTGAGCTACTCCCCCAGCCCTATTTTATTTTTTTATTTTGAAACAGGTTCTTGCTAAGTTGCTGAGCCTGACCTTGAACCTATCTGAGTCTGTCTCAGCCTCCCAAGTAATGGGATTATAGGCGTGTGTCCCTGCACCTGGCTTATGATTTAACTAAAATGCGTTCGTGGCTATACATTTATATTAAGAAAAGTAACGTTCCTATCTTTGATTTTGTTATTCCATGGCTGTTTTATTTTGAACTCCGCTGTCCCATGGCATGCCCTGGTGCTTTACACTTGAAATTGTCTAGCTTCAGCAAAAAGAATCTGCTGGTTAGCACCCATGCTTGCAAAGCTTTTAGCACCCACGCTTGCAAAGCTTTAGGAACCGTGGGCTCCTGTTAGTGAGCCCTGGTCACTGCCGCTGGGTAACTGTAGCTGTAGACGTCTTCACTTACCCAGCCTCAGTTTATCAGTGTAGCCTGTTGGCCCCAAGAGGGACAAGGAGAAACAGTGTGAATGGGAGCACAAATACTTCCCCACTGAGAGGGAAAAGTAGAAAACACGCCCTCCCCCCAAGATGGGAGAGCGGCAGCGGCTTCTATGGAATAAACAGAGCACAGTAATTCTGATCTTTGTCTCAAATGATTATACAGAAAATGTTTTACATGCAAAGAAATGTGCAGGTCAGGGATATGCCCTAAGTTGGAGCATTGCTCAAATTATAACATCCCTGCTCAAAGTGTCTCTCGTACTCAGCAATTATATTAGCGCTAGATAATAGTAGAAGCCTTGCCCATGATTTCTGTGGGGTAGTTTGGGTAAGTTCAGAAGAGATATGAAAAGCAATTTGTTTATTGGAATAAATATAGAGAAGTTGCTGACTCCTTTTATTAGGAATTTAAGGAACATTTTATGACCCATTCATACTTTTTCATATTTGGTGAGAAATTGTGATAGTTTTTAGTTAACAGTTCAATTAACATTTTGTGCCTTTGAATAAGTATTTGTGGCATCAAGGCTACTTTTTTTTTTTTTTTTTTGCGGTACCAGGGATTGAACCCAGGGGCGTTCTACCTCCGCGCTAC
>PVJS01023164.1:0-29863 GCA_004027185.1 Glis glis | reverse complement strand
GAGAGAGAGAGAGAGAGAGAGCTGAGGCTGGCTGCGAACCCGGATCCTTCGGTCTCTGCCTCCCAAAGTACTGGGATTACAAGTGTGCGCCACCACGCCCGGCCAGGGGCATGTATTTTTAAGACCAGTATAAATACCATGGGGTATGAGTTCTTCATTGTCTTGGGTTAGCCACACCACTTTTCTCATATCATACTGGATAATTATTTGAAGAATCATAAACAACCGTGTTTCTTTCTTTTGGTACTGGGGATTGAACTCAGGGGCATTCTACTGCTGAGCTACATCCCTAGCCCTTTTTATTTTTTATTTTGAACCAGGGTCTAAGTTGCTGAGGCTGGCCTCAAACTTGCAATCCTCCTGTCTCAGTATCCCAAGTATTGGGATTACAGGCGTGCACCACCACGCTTGGCTGTTTCTTTATGAAGTGCATAATTAAGAGACATGCAAGATACCCTCATTTGCTTCAGAGTCCTTCTAAACCAGGTGTCTTAAATCTGGAGTACATAGATAGGCTTCAGGGGGGCTTGAGAACACCCTGAAATTATATGCAAAATTTATTTGTATGCCATAAATGTATTTTTCTTGGAAAAGGAACCACAGTATGTATGTATATATGTATGTACGTATGTATGTATGTATGTATGTATGTATTTGCAGTACTGGGGATTGAACCCAGGGGCATTCTACTTCCGAGCTACACCCCCAGCCCTATCTTTTATTCTTTATTTTGAAACAGGGTTTCACTAAGTTGCAGAGGGCCTCACTAAGTTGCTGAGCCTGGCCACGAACCTATGATCCTCCTGTCTCAGCCTCCCAAGTATTGGGATTACAAGCGTTCGCCACCACACCTGGCTGGAACCACAGTTTTTATAAGATTCTTCATGGGACATAACCTAGAATATATTAATAATCAAGATATGGAAACTTCTACCATAAAGGAATAGTTCAGGGAGCTTCTGAGGGAAACAGTCTCATAGGCTGCTCTGATGAAATCAGAGAATTCCAACCTCTGAGAAAGACTTTTTCTCCCAAACACTTTGGAAGTAGGGTCATGGTGTCTGGTCAGCCTACCTGAGGTTACACTGCTTCTGTATATACAGCCTTTGGGATGAGGTCTGCTTACTGCAAAGCTTTTTTTCAGCCATATTTATCTAACAGGAAAACACAGCAACTCACCAAGACTCCGCAAAATTCTATTCATCCCACTGGGCTCAGACTCAGGAATTGTTTCCAAATACTGGTGAGCCCGGACTTCAAACAAACCTATGAAGAAAATCCATGCTGGTGAAAAAGTCCAACATTCAAGACTGGAAAGTAGTTAATTAAAACTGTTCTTATTGCCAGTGCATTATTTCTATGGCTAAGACAATATTACAAAATAAGTAATTCCCATAACAAACAATTCAGATTTTTTTTTTTTTTTTGCAGTACTGTGATTGAACCCAGGGGCATTCTACCTCCAAGCTACACCCCAGTCCTATATTTTTATACTTTATTTTGAAACCGGGTCTCACAAAGTTGTGGAGGGCCTAAGTAGCTGAGGCTGGCGGTGAACCTGGATCCTCTGGTCTCAGCCTCCCAAGTACTGGGATTACAAGCGTGCGCCACCACGCCCGGCTGGACAACAATTCAGATTTGAGCCCTTAAAGCATTATACTAGTTTTGGTTTATATCATATTCAAACCATCCAAACATTCACCAAATAAAGGGAGAAGTCTATGATGGAAACTGACCTTTTACCCCACTTTTCCGAAGCTCTCGGTCCTGGACAAATCCTGCAAACATCTGAGTCTCCATGAAGAGGTCAAGAAAGTGGCGGACACTTCGGGAGGTATGGGATTTACGGAATGACTCCCTTTGGAATATACGCTCTCCACGCTCAGTGACAGTCATGTTCAAAGAATAATGTCCCACCAGCTCCACAAAAAACCTGACGAATGCTTCAGACACCAGAGAATTGAGTGTCATATCTGCTGCAAAATGAGAGGAAAAAAGACAAAAATCCCCTAAGTTTTGGGAACACTGGCTTTGGTTACAGAAGTCATGCCTAGCAAGTCATAAATAAAAGGACTGAGAATAAACTTAGGAACGCTCATTCTTAGCTTTCTTTCAAAGACCAACAGTGAAAACCAACCAAATTTAATCTGTTTCCTAATCTCACCCTCCTTTAAACTCTATGCTGCATTAGTGCTCAGCACCTCGTTTCTTTGGTCTCCCTCAACTTGTGCTCTCTGGATTCCCTGATTCCTGTCCAGCCTTTATAACCAAACGTTTGTTTTCCTCTTGCTTCTTCATCCTCTTCCTATGATCCTCACACCACTTCTCTTCAACATTCCTTTCCTTAAAGTGGTAATCGGCATAGAGACAGGTCTAGCTATGCTGGTAATTCTCAATATTCTATCTTCAGCCCTCATATTTCATCTTCTATGTTTTCAGGCTATGGGTGATCATCATTTGGTTGTCCCATTAACACAAAAATTCAATTTGTCTAAAAATCACTATACCAGGCCAGATATGGTGGTGAATGCCTGTAATCCCAATAGTTGGGAGGCTGAGACAGGAGGATCACAGGTTCAAAGCCAGTCTCAGCAATTTAGCAAGGTTCTCAGCAACTTAGCAAGACCCTGCTTCAAAATAAAAATAATAAGGGCTGGGGATGTAGCTCAGAAGTAGAATTCCCCTGGGTTCAGTCCCCAACAAAACACACACACACGCACGCACGCACGCACGCACACACGCATGCACAAACACACACTCACTATATCAGGTTCTTTTTTTTTTTGTGTGGTACCGGGAATTTGTCGGGGGCATCCATTGGTCTCTCGGGGCCAGCCCGAGAGAGAGAGAGATGCGAAGCTGATGGGGGAACAGACGCCGGACGGTTGGAGAATTAACCGTACCTCCAACCGGGAGCCAAGTCTTGCAAGAACTCGTTTATTACAAAGCCACATCTCTCTTTTATAGTAGAGGCAACATAGGAAGTTCGCAATGAGTAGGGTGTGGCACCACTCTCTCCTGGGATCTATCATAGGTAGAGGCGCCTGTCGTCTGTGAGTACGGAAGGAGGTAACTACCTATCACAGCCCTCCTGAGGCTACCTCCGGAACTACCTGCGGGACCTCCCCCTGAGGAATTCGCCAGCGCCATCTTTGCCATTAATATGCTGAATTACTGCCACGTGGGAGAGGCCCGGTACTCCAGAGCAGGCTTCTGCCAGTCCACCAGGCCCTTTCATGGCACCGAGTAAAGGGCCCCGCAGGAATTGAACCCAGGGGCGTTCTACCTCCGAGCTACACCCCCAGCCCTATTTTTTATCCTTTACTGAAACCGGGTCTCACGAAGTTGCGGAGGGACTCGCTAAGTAGCGAGGGCTGGCCGCGAACCCGGATCCTCCGGTCTCTGCCTCCCAAGTACTGGGATTACAAGCGTGCGCCACCACGCCCGGCTCTATATCAGGTTCTTTTTAGAACTTGGTAGACTATGAATCAATTAAATAAGACATATCTAAAAGCAAATTCACTGTATTTCCCTACCAAATCAGTTTCCCTCTAAACCTTCCCATCTCATATTGCACTATGATTATTCCATAAAATAATTTATTGAATGCGCAATATATATCAGGAACTATATTACGTGCTTTTACAAACATAATAATCAAATGAGGTAGTATTATTATTCCTCTTTTACACTTGGGGAAACAGAAGCTTCTAAAGGTTAAATTCTTTTTTTTGTGTGTGTGGTACCAGGGATTGAACACAGGGGCGTTCTACCTCCGCGCTACACCCCCGGCCCTATTTTTTATACTTTATTTTGAAACCGGTTCTCACGAAGTTGAGGAGGGCCTCACTAAATAGAGAGAGAGAGAGAGAGAGAGAGAGAGAGAGAGACGGAGAGAGAGAGCTGACGCTGGCCGTGAACCTGGATCCTCCAGTCTCCGCCTCCCAAAGTACTGGGATTACAAGCGTGCGCCACCACGCCCGGCCTAAAGGTTAAATTCTTCATGGTCATCACAATCTAGTAAGCGGAGATGCTGGACTCCCAACTCAGGTGATTCTTTTTGTGTTTTTGTTTTGTTTGTTGTTGTTTTGTGTGTGGGGGGTAATGAGGATTGAATCAGGGGCACTGTGAGCTATATCCCCAGCTCCCCTTTTTTTTTGGTACTGGGGATTGAACCCAGGAACATTCCACCTTCGAGTTATACCCCCAGGTCCCCTGTTTTGTGTTACTGGGATGGAACCCAGGGGCATTCTACCTCTGAGCTATACCCCCAGCCCTATGTCATTTTTTATTTTGAAACAGGGTCTCACTAGGTTGCTGAGGGCTTTGCTAAGTTGTTGGGCTAGCCTGGATCCTGTGACTCTCCTGTCCCAGTTTCCCAAGTACTGGGATTACAAGCGTGCCACACCCAGCTCCCAGTCCCACTCCTCCTTTTCTGTGGCACTGGAGATTGAACCCAGGGGCACTCTACCTCTGAGCTACACACCCAGCCCTTTTTATATATTTATTTATTTTGAAAAAGGGTCTCGCTAATTTGCTGAGGGCCTTACAAAATTGCTGAGGCTGTCATTGAACCTGCAATCCTCCATCTCAGCCTCCCAAGTAGTAGGATCACAAGTGTGCACCACCATGCCCAGCTCTTCCAAGTGATTATGTGCAATAAATTCTCTAGTATATTCAGATATGTACATCTTTAACTTTACTGGGTAATGCCAACTTGTTTTTCTAAAGTGAATGAACCAGCCGAGCGTGGTGGCGCACGCTTGTAATCCTAGTTCTTGGGAAGAGGATCCGGGTTCGCGGCCAGCCTCAGCTACTTAGTGAAGCCCTCCGCAACTTTGTGAGACCCGGTTTCAAAATAAAAAGTATAAAAAATAGGGCTGGGGGTGTAGCTTGGAGGTAGAACATCCCTGGGTTCAATCTCTGGTACCGCAAAAAAAAAAAAGTGAATGAACCAACATTCTTATCAATATTTGAGATTGTCGGGCTTTTAAATTTTTGCCAATATGGTGGGTATGAATGGTTTTGCACTGTGGTTTTAATTTACATTTTTCTGATTTTGATGAGGTTGCACATCTTTTCATATGTTCCTGGACCTTTCATGTTTCCTTTTTTGTTTTTGCTGCTGGGGATTGAACCCAGGGCCTCATGCATGCTAAGCGCACACTCCCAATACTAAGCTACAACCCAGTGCCATGTTTCCTCTTCCATTAACGGTTGTTCATATCTTTCCTTCATTTTTCTGTAGGGTTGTTTGTTTATTTAATTTTTGTGTGTGTGGTACTGGGGATTGAACCCAGGGGCATTCTACCTCCTAGCTACACCCCAGCCCTATTTTTATTTTTAGTTTGAAACAGGGTCTCACTACGTTGATGAGAGTCTCACTACTTGCTGAGTTTGTCCTTGAACCTGCAATCCTCCAGTCTCAGCCTCCTAAGTACTGGGATTATAGGAGTGCACCACCATGCCTGGGTTTAATTTCTAAATGTGTATTTCAAGTCTAATCTTTCTTCTTAATCCCAAATTCATGTATACAAATGCTTATCACCTCTAGTTGGATGTCTGTAAGGTATTGAATGTCCTATTGGTATCTCAAACTTAATAACCAAAACTAAACATTTTATTACTCCTCTAAATTTGCTCCTTCTTTTTTTGTGTGGTACTGGGGGTGGAACCCAGGGGCCTTCCACCTCTGGGCTATACCCCCAGCCCTATTTTTATTTTTTATTTGGAAACATGGTCTCGCTAAGTTGCTGAGGCTGTCCTCAAACCTGCGACCCTCCTGCCTCAGCCTCCCAAGTACTGGGATTACAAGTGTGTGCCACCATGCCCAGCTTGCTCCTTCTTTAACGTTCTCCATCAGTAAACACCCTTAGTTTTCTTGTCTGTGAAGTGGGGACTAAACAGTGATATCTGCTTCATAAGAACTTAGCACAATGTCTGGTACAGAGTAAGCGCCCAATAAATATTATTTGCTCATTTATTCAACAAATACTTATTGAGTACCTACTTATTGAATATTGTTTAGAATATAGGAGATAGTAGGGTGTGGTGGCGCACGCTTGTAATCCCAGTACTTGGAGGCTGAGACTGGAAGATCTGGGTTCGCGGCCAGCCTCAGCTACTTAGTGAGGCCCTCCGCAACTTCATGAGACCCTGTTTCAAAATAAAGAATAAAAAATAGGATTGGGGGTGTAGCCCAGAGGTAGAATGCCCCTGGGTTCAATCACTGGTACCACAAAATAAATAAATAAACAAACAAATAAATAAAATATAGGAGATAGAAAACAAAACAAAGCCATTGCTTTCATGGAACTTACTCTTTAGCATATCAGTTGGTGATAAAAGCCATGGAAAAAAATGAGGCGAAGGAGAAGAGGCTAGCAAGCGCTAGAGGAACGGGTACAATTATAAAAAGGACATTCAGGAAGAGCTCAGTAAGAAAAATGCTACAGAGCATGGACCTACAAGAAATAAGGATAGGAGTCAGGTGGGTACCTGGGGAAGAGCATTCTATAAATATAACTGAGCAAGTGCAAGGGCTCTGCAATAGAAGGGAGCCTGGCATACTGAGATCATCAAGGAAACGGATTATAAGATTTTCAAAGCCAGGTGTGGTTATGCATACCTGTAATTCCAGGCTGAGACAGGAGGATTGCAGGTTCGAGGATAGCCTCAGCAACTTAGCAAGACCCTATTTCAAAATAAAAAAATAAATCCAGGCATGGAGGTGCATGTCTGTAATCCTAGCACTTGGGAGGCTGAGACAAGAGGATCACATGTTTGAAACCAACCTGAGTAACTTAGTGAGGCCCTTGGCAACTTAGTGAGACCCTGGTTCAAAATAAAAAAATAAAAATAAAATAGGATTGGGGGTATAGCTCAGAGGTAGAATACCCCTGGGTTCAATCGCCAGTCACACACACACAGAGTCTGGCATGTAACTCAGAGGTAGAGTGCCCCTGGGTTTAATTTCCAGTAACACACATACACACACGCACACACATATGCACATGCACACGCACACACAAAGATTTTGAAGGCTCAGGAGATTTAATATTACTTTTGTACAATCTTAGTTTATTTTATTTTTTGGCAGAACTGGGGATTGAACCCAGGGGCATTCTACCTCTGAGCGACACATACCTCAGCTGTATTTTTTATTCTTTATTTTGAAACAGAGTCTTGCTACATTGCGGAGGGCCTCACCAAGTAGCTGAGACTGGGCACGAACCCGGATCCTCCTGCCTCAGCCTCCCAGGTACTGGGATTACAAGCGTGCGCCACCACGCCCGGCTCCTTTTGTACATTCTTTAGCAGAGTGTTGGGCATTCAGTAAATACTTACTGTCTTTACCTTGTGAAAAATTCTGCTCCTGAGCCAAGATTTCATTTCTTTCTTCCAAAATCTGCATCAAGGCAGCTTGAAGCTTAGATGGTAGAATTTCATCCTCATCAGACACCTAGAGAGAAAAAATTGGGAATTTGTATGAGCTCTGAGAGAGAAAGTCTCAAATATGCACTCGCCTAGTCCCCCAAATTCCACAAATGATTTTTTTTTTCCATACTGGGGATTGAACCCAGGGGCATTCTTCCTCCAAGCTACACCCCCAGCTCTATTTTTTTATTCTTTATTTTGAAACAGGGTCTCACTAAGTTGCAGAGGGCCTCACTAAGTAGGTGAGGCTGGCCACGAACCTGCGATCCTCCTGTCTCAGCCTCCCAAGTACTGGGTTTACAAGCGTGTGGCACCACACCCGGCCCCACAAATGATTTTGTGTATATTTTGGCTGAAGAGTCAGTCTGAAGCTTCCTTCCCTACATGGAGTAGAATCTGTGATGGTTAGGGTGTATATAGTTTAACTGTTACAGGGTCTCACTAGGTTGCTGAGAGTCTCACTATGTTGCTGAGCTGTCCTTGAACCTTTGATCCTTCTGTTTCAGCCTCCAAAGTACTGGGATTACAAGCATGTGCCACCATACCACCTCTACCTATTTATTTATTTTGGGGGGGGGGATTGAACCCAGAGGCATTCTACCTCTGGGCTACACCTCGAAGCCCTATTTTTTTATTCTTTATTTTGAAACAGGGTCTCACTAAGTTGCAGAGGGCCTCACTAAGTAGCTGAGGCTGGCCGCGAACCTGTGATCCTCCTGTCTCAGTCTCCCAAGTACTGGATTACAAGTGTGTGCCACCACGCCCGGCTCCCTTTTTATTTTTTGAGACAGAGTTTAGCTAACTTGCTGAGGGTCTTACTAAACTGCTGAGGCTGGCCTTGAACTTGTAATCCTCCTGCATCTGCTTCTTGAATGGATGGGATTACAGGTGCGTGCACCGCTCTGGCTCGTCTTTAGATTCCGACTGCCTAAGAGGATGGCTCTATCTATCATCCATCTATCTATCTATCTATCTATCTATCTATCATCTATTTATTTAGCGGTACTATGGATTGAACCCAGGGGTATTCTACCTCCGAGATACACCCCAGCCCTGTTTTATTTTGAAACAGGGCCTTGCTAAGTTGCTGGGGGCCTCACTAAATTCCTGAGGCTGGCCTCAAACCTGGGATCCTCCTGTTTCAGCCTCCCAAGTACTGGAATTACAGGGATTTGCTACCATGCCCAGTTTGCCTAACTGAATATTTAAAATTAATCAGTGCTTAATAAATAACCCTTCCTTCTTTCCCTCCCTCCCTTCCTTCCCTTTTCCTCCTCCTCCTCCTTCTTCCCTCTCTCCCCTGCCCCCCTCTTTTTGTGGTGGTGGTGATTGAACCCAGGGCCTTGTTTATGATAGGCAAGTGCTCTACCGCTGAGCTATATCCCCAGCACAACTGCTTTTTTAAAGTTAATTAAATTAGTGGCATATACCTTAACCCATCTGGAGTTGATGGGATTACCTTTTCAGGATAATATTTATTCTATTTCCTCCTTCCTTCTTTGGGATAGACATCTATAAACCCAAGCCAATTTTTCAGGTCAATCTTGTATGATTGGCCACAGTGTCAACTGAAATATGTGTAAGAACAAAAGTCTTGCCTGAGTCATCTTCTCTAAGAACTTTCACATATTTTCTCTCCAATTATCTACAGAGAGACCTATATCCCAAACATGTAATCGCTTCCTTTGTCACTCACCTCCTGTAAGAACTTGTCTGCACAGAGATCAACTATCAGCACCTGGGGAAAAAAAGAAGGCCGGCAAGTTTAACCAGAGCTATTCACAGACAGATACTTTAGGTGCTGCTAGATTAGGATGGGTATTTTGATTCTTTCAGGCAATGGGAATGGTTTCAAACAAAATCAACTCAAAGTTGTAGTCTATTTAAAAATTATCAAAATAATAAGTAAATTGTAAAAAATTAATAACAATGCCATGTTTCATATGCAGCAGAGTAGGGGGGCCTTCTTTTCTTTTTTTTTTTTGTGGTACTGGGGATTGAACCCAGAGGCATTCTACCTCCGAGCTACACCTCCAGTCCTATTTTTTATTCTTTATTTCAAAACAGGGTCTCACTAAGTTGTGGAGGTCCTCACTAAGTAGCTGAGGCTGGCCGCGAACCCAGATCCTCCGGTCTTGGGAGGCCAAGTACTGGGATTACAAGCGTGTGCCACCACGCCTGGCCTTATTTTCAATAAGTGGTACCGGCACAGGTGGTTATCCATACAAAAAAAGTAAAATGACCCTCAACCTACATTATACACACAAAAAATAAAAATACCAGTTGGATTCAGAACCAAAAGTTAAAGGCAAGATAATAAAGGAGATAGTATATGAGGATATCTTCATTAAGTTAATATAAAAAATTAAGCAGCTCATAAAAAACACCAGCCACAAAGGAAATGATTGACAATTTTAACCATATTAAAATTAAGAACTTCTGTGCATTAAAAGACATCATTTTGGAAAATGAAAAGTCAAGCCTCAGACAAAGAGGCTGGTTTCCAGAATATAAAAAGATGTCTTGCGCCAGGCATGGTGGCACAGGCCTGTAATCCCAGTACTTGGGAGGCGGAGACAGAAGAATCACAGGTTTGAAACCAGCCTCAGCAACTTAGTAAGGCTCTCAGCAACTTAGTGAGACCCTGTTTCAAAATAAAAATAAAATATAGCTGGAGGCGTAGCCTGGAAGTAGAAGGCTCTTGGGTTCTATTCCCAGTAAAATACAACACACACACACAGACACACACACACACACACACACACACACACACACACACACACACAAAGATGTCTTAGACTAATGATATAGCTCAGTGTTAAAGTGATCACTTAGCATGAGTGAGGCCCTGGGTTCCATCCTCAGCACCCTCCTGCCACCCCAGACACCTTACAAATCAATGACGATAAATAATCTGATGGAAAGGTAGACGATAAATTTTACAGAAGATGATATTAAAATGGTCCATAAGCATACCTCAACAGTAATCAAGGAATGCAAATTATACTAATATTAGAATACCACTACCCACCCAACAGATAAAGTTAAATTACATAAACTGATGTTAGCATTGGTGAGGATATGGAGCAACAGGAACTCTCATACCCTGTTGGAGGAAGTTTAAACTGGCCCAACTATTTTGGAAAACAATTTAACTTTATTTGCTAAAGTTGAAGATATGCTTACCCTATAACCCAGTAATTCAACTGCCAAGAATATACCCATAGAACTGTATGCATGTATGTACCAAAGATCATGTATAAGAATATAGCAGGATTATTCATAATAACCACAAGTTGGAAACAAATGAAATGTTCATCAACTGTAGAATGAATATGGAACTCTGTACACAATTCAAATGATCCAAGTATTGTTAAACTCACCAACATGGATGAATTTTACACTCATGATGTCAAACAAAAGAAGCCAGACCAAACCTATCTATACTATATGAATCCACTTATAGCAAGATTAAAATCAGGCAAAGCTGAATTACATTGTTTAGGGAAGCATACCTAGGGAGTAAAACTATGAAGAAAAGTAAGGAAATGAATGCCATAAAAGTCAAGATAGTGATGATCTTCTGTGGGGAACAGGGAAAGGACCAAAGTTTAGAAAAAGATACGATGGGGATTTCCAGGGTGCTGCTATGACTCCACTGCTGTATGTCCACTCCATTCCAGTGCTGTGTTAAGTGTTCACTTTGTGATAATCCTCTAAGCTATATATTTTGTTTGTTTAGGGCACTTATCTATATGTGTATTATTTTTTCTCTTTTATTTTTTGTTGTCTTTTTTATATGTGTGTTATATTTTAAACAATTTGTGTGTGTGTGTGTGGTACTGGGGATTGAACCCAGGGGCATTCTACCTCTGAGCTACACCTCCAGCCCTATTTTTTAATCTTTATTTTGAAACAGGGTCTCACTAAATTGCGGAGGGCCTCACTAAGTAGCTGAGGCTGGCCGTAAACTCGGATCCTTGTCTCAGCCTCCCAAGTACTGGGATTACAAGCGTGTGCCATCACGCCCGGTTTAAACAATTTTTTAAAAATATTTTTTAAGTTAATCTAGAGTAGTTTTTGTATTTGTTTTTTTTTTTTTTTTTGCGGTACCGGGGATTGAACGCAGGGGGTTCTACCTCTGTGCTACGCCCCCGGCCCTATTTTTTTTTATATTTTATTTTGAGACCGGGTCTCACGAAGTTGCGGAGGGCCTCACTAAGTAGAGAGAGAGAGAGAGAGAGAGAGAGAGGAGAGAGAGAGAGAGAGAGAGAGAGAGAGAGACAGGGAGAGGGAGAGAGACAGCATGCGCGAGCTGAGGCTGGCCGTGAACCGGATCCTCCAGTCTCCACCTCCCCAAAGTACTGGGATTACAAGTGTGCACCACCACACCCGGCTAGTTTTTGTATTTGAATTAAAAAAAAATCTGGGTGTGGTGGTGCACACCTATAATCCCAGCACTTGGGAGGCTGAGACAGGAGGATTGCATGTTCAAAGCCAGCCTCAGCAGCTTAGTGAGACCCTGTTTCCAAATAAAAAATAAAATAGGGCTGGGGGTGTAGCTTGAAGGTAGAATGCCCCTGGGTTCAATCCCCAGCACCACAAAAAAAAAAAAAGAAAAAGAAAAAGAAAAGAGCTTCCTTTCATAATAACTCAAGAATCAACCCACTGTTCAATACTGTAGTAGATAAGACAACTACAGATTCATGTGTACTATAGAATTTTTCATTCTAATAAAAAATATATAAATATGACAGCATATTAATAATAATTCTACCCCTCTTAAAGATCAGTTAGTTTTGTTTGTCAGCGCTCTAATATTTCCCACAGGTACTGTTTACTCTCTCTTACCTCTTCAATGGGTAGGTCCTGGAGCTGCGGTAAACAGCAAGACAGGATTCCAATGAGGAATGGAGTAGGTGAGCACACGATGTCAATCATGGATGCTGGGAGGACGGGGATGTAGGTGTGCTGCCAAGTGAATGGGTAGAGGGTAGCTACCACAGCATGGCCACATTTAGACAGGGTGCTGGCCGAAGGAGAAGGCAAATGGTGTTAGACAGACACAGAACAACACGTGGAAGACATTTCAGACAGTGTGTTAAAGAATTACAAATCGAGGCTGGTTAATGCTCATAGATTAACAATTTTTTAACATTTTATTAAGAAATTTAACTTAATTTACTGAAAATAGTCTCAACCCAGCTCTTCCCCACAATTTATCAAGCTAAAAATTAGTGTGCATGTAGAAAAGCAATACCACTTATTTTTTAAGAGTTAGGGTCTTGTTATGCTGTCCAGGCTGGCCTTGGACTCCTGGGCTCAAGCAATCCTCCTGTCTTACTATCTCAAGTAGCTCCAACTACAGGCACAAACCACTTCAACAGGCTAATAATATTACTTTTAACAAAAGTTTAAGCAAAAGTGTGTTTAGAATATTAATTTCTTGAAGAATGTCACTGTTATACTTTAAAGCAAATGGTTATCCAGTTACCATTTGGAATTATTCATGTCACTATAGCATTAGGTAATTGAGACACTTGATTCTAGATTTTAAAAAATATATCCAGCCAGGCGTGGTGGTGCATGCTTGTAATTCCAGTACTTGGGAGGCTAAGATTGGAGGATTGCAGGTTCGAGGACAGCCTCAGCAAGTAGTGAGACTCTCATCAACCTAGCAAGACCCTGTTTCAAAATAAAAATAAAATAGGGCTGGGGGTGTACCTCAGAGGTAGAATGTCCCTGAGTTCAATCCCTAGCATGAAAAAAAATGTGTATATATATATATATATATATATATAAATATATATAAATAAATATATATGAAAATATAAAAATATATAATATAATATAATAATATATTTATAATATTATATATATATATATATGTATATATATATATATATATAAAATCTCCAAATTTTAAAATAGTAAGAACAAGCAAAACACCAGTATGAAGTAACACATTTCACTTATTTCTTACCTTAGGCTGTTGGCAACAAAGATTACCCTCCGCTCCAAAAGGAGAGAGGCACAGACCCGGAGGAGATGACACACGCTCAGGCACTTAAAAAGGCACTCGAAATCTACATGTTCCAATCGTGAATCTAGTGGCCGGCAGAGCTCAATTGACTAAAATGCAAGAATTCAAATCAGGGAGCTGATGTTGGAAAATAACTCCTAATAACAGTACTAATGGACCCTCTCAGTCTTTTACTAGTTAAGTTCCAGAAAGCGGGTCTGCTACAAAGAGTTTATGAAGCTGCCTATGGTAATCCAAGAACCCATAGCTTAATTGTGTGCTGTAAATTTCTGGTAAAATTCTTTATTCCATTCAATCCCCAGTACTGCCAAAAAATCCTTTATTTTATCTGACAATGACATGTATAGTCATCATTTATCACATTGAAATTATCACTACAGAGGGCCCGATATATGTGTGGTAGGATATCTTTGGGTCTTGGATTGAGGTTCGACTATCTCACAGATCAACTGGATGTTTGTTTTTCTAGTGCTTTTTGGGAATAAAATTATTATTCAGTTTATGGAAAGGGGGAAACTATGCCCTTAGGCTCCTGGAAACTCAGCTCATAGTACAGGGCCCAAATTGTGGTAGCTTATCAAATCTTTTCCAAATGAGCTAACGTACCCCATCTCCGGCCCCAGGGAGGTAGCTCTTGACTGTGATGGTGCGTCCAGGAGCTGGGAAAGGAGCTTCCATGACACTGCGCATGAACGGATAAACCAGGGCTGGAGACATCTCTCTTCTCTTCTCTACTTCATCCAGAATCTACACACACACACACACACACACACACACACACAAAATGTTATTTTATTATGGACTCAGTTCAAAACATAAAAGAGTCCTATGATAGGAATCGCCAAACTTGGTGTGCCCTCTTGAATTTACGATAGATAAGCTTCTGAAACCAATAAAAATTCATTAAAGCATCATATCTCTTGGGGGTATCTTTACAATGTTAAGAAAAGTTACTAACATACATCAACTTATTTTTAGAAGAGGACTCTCTTTTCATTTCATTAAGGAAGGGAGAAGCGCCGGGTGGGTTGGCGCATGCGTGTAATCCCAGTACTTGGGAGGTGGAGACCGCAGGATCTGGGTTCACAGCCAGCCTCAGCTACTTAGTGAGGCCCTCTGCAACTTTGTGAGACCCGGTTTCAAAATAAAGAATAAAAAATAGGGCTGGGGGTGTAGCTCGGAGGTAGAACACCCCTAGGTTCAATCTCCAGTACCGCAAAAAAAAAAAAAAAAAGTAAGGGAGAAGCCGGGAGTGGTGGCACACGCCTATAAGATTACAGATGTGCACTACCTTGCACAGTTGTGAGACCCTGTTTCAAAATAAAAATATAATAGGGCTAGGGGTGTAACTCAGAGGTAGGATGTCCTGGGTTCAATCCCTAGCACCAAAACAAACAACAAAACAAAAACTTGGGAGTTTTAGCAAACCAAAATGAGAATAATAAAGCAATGGCAGCTGAATTAGAGATCCAAGTTTAAATTTTCAAGTCTGTCCTTCCTTTTTTTTTTTTCTATTTTGCAGTACTAGGGATTGAACCCAGGGGCCTTCTACTTCTGGGCTACACTCCCAGCCCAATTTTATTTTTAATTTTGAAACTGTCTCACTAAGTTGCTGAGGGTCTTGGTAAGTTGCTGAGGCTGGCCTCAAACCTGAGATCCTTCCATTTTAGCCTCCCAAGTACTGAGAGTACAGGTGTGCACTACCACATCCATTTCAAGTCTGTCATTCTTAGTTTACTAATGGGGGACCCTTTTTTTTCCGGTGCTCAGGATTAAATCCAGGGCCTTGTGCATAGTAGGCAAGCACTCTGCTACAGAGCTACATCCACAGCCCCAATGGTTAACCTTTCTAAAGTTGTATGTTAGCTGGGCGTGGTGGCGCACGTTTGTAATCCCAGTACTTGGGAGGCTGAGACAAGAGGATCGCAGGTTCGCGGCCAGCCTTAGCAACTTAGTGAGGCCTTCTGCAACATAGTGAGACCCTGTTTCAAAATAAGAATAAAATAGGGCTGGGGGTGTAACTCAGAGGTAGAATGCCCCTGGGGTCAATCCCCAGTACCACACACACACACACAAAAGTAGTATGTTAAAGTCTATGCCACTTAATACTGCTTACTGAAGTCTCAGCAACAAAAACTTCCTGAGTGCTCAGAAAGAACATTATTGTCCAGAGTCCATTCTTCACTCACCTTTGAAAAAAGATTGAAGCAGCCCAGGCGACTAACCATGCAGTACACCTCAGGGAGTCGCTTTCCTTTGCCTTCTGGCTAAAAGAAAAAAACAAAATCAAACAGCACAAATCTTTACTAATTTTGACCATTAATACTCAGTATTCTCTCTCTTGCTCTCCTACACTATTGGGGACTGAGCTCAGGGATGCTCTACCACTGAGCTCCATCCCTAGCCCTTTTTATTTTATTTTTTTAATTTTGAGATGAGGTCTCCTTAAGTGGCCATGGCTGGCTTCTAACTTGCAATCCTTCTTCCTTGGCCTCCTGAGTTGCTGGGATTACAGGTATGCACCACTGCACCTGGCTTCTCTCTCTCTCTTTTTTAATTTATTACATTTATTGGTGCATTGTAGTTATACTCTCTTTTTTGTTGAAATGAGGTCTCTCTGTTTCCCACACTGGTCTCAAAAACTGCTGGACTCATACAATGCTCTTGCCTCAGTCTCTCAAGTAGCTGGGACTCTAGGCACACACCACCATACCCAGCTTCTTTTTTTTTTAATTTTTTTTTTTTGCAGTACCGGGGATTGAACCCAGGGGGGTTCTACCTCTGTGGTACACCCCTGGCCCTGTTTTTTTATGCTTTATTTTGAAACCGGGTCTCACGAAGTTGCGGAGGGCCTCACTAGGTAGAGAGAGACAGACAGACAGGGAGAGAGAGAGAGAGAGAGAGAGAGAGAGCGAGCTGAGGCTGGCCACAAACCCGGATCCTCCGGTCTCTGCCTCCCAAAGTACTGGGATTACAAGCGTGCGCCACCACGCCCGGCCCCCAGCTTCTTTTTAATATTCTTTAGTACAGGACAGAAACTAAGGCTCTCATCCTCAATGAACATTGTAAAATGAGAAAAATGCTAAAATGATAGCATGATTTATTTCAGGTTTAGTGGAGGCACCTAAATAAGAAGAAAGCCCTAAAACGGTTAGTGAATAACTCAGAGCTCCCTTGGTTGGGTCACTGTATTCCATTCCTCAAATTTATCCACACTGATATTCAGCCACTATGTCAATGGTTATATTCTCTATTACGAACAAATAAATTTTAAAAATCCACACCTCTTCTATTCTGGAACACTCCATGACTAACTTCCACCTTGCTCTTGCTGTGTAAAGTTAACTCAACATTTTTTTTTTGCGGTACTGGGGATTGAACCCAGGGACATTCTATCTTCGAGCTACACCCTCAACCCTATTTTTTTTATTTTTATTTTTATTTTTATTTTTTTGCGGTACTGGGGATTGAACGCGGGGGCGTTCTACCTCCGCGCTATGCCCCTGGCCCTATTTTTTATACTTTATTTTTGAAACCGGGTCTCACGAAGTTGCGGAAGGCCACACTAAGTAGAGAGAGAGAGAGAGACAAGGAGAGAGAGAGCGAGAGAGCTGAGGCTGGCCGCGAACCCGGATCCTCTGGTCTCTGCCTCCCAAAGTACTGGGATTACAAGCATGCACCACCATGCCCGGCTTTTATTCTTTATTTTGAAACAGGATCTCACTAAGTTGCAGAGGGCCTCACTAAATAGCTGAGGCTGGCTGCAAACCTGCAATCCTCCTGTCTCAGCCTCCCAAGTACTGGCATTACAAGTGTGCGCCACCACACCTGGCCCACACAACCTTTTTAATATATAGATCACTGCATGGCCATGAAACTCATCTAGAGGGAGTGTTCCTGAAGTCCCTAGACCGATTCTATTATTCCTTGACCAACTTTTCCAAGTAGCACAAGTCTGGTACTTACCAAGAGCTTCTTACAGTAACCAAACCACCGGCTTCCATCTTCACCAGTCAAGACAAAGGAGAACGTTTCACTGAAAAAACAGCCAGTAGTTATTTTGAGAGCCCTACAATGGCTATGGCATTCTTCATAGAACAAACAATTGAAAAGTAGGGTCCAAGCTAGGCGTGGTAGTGCACGCTTGTAATCACAGTACTTGGGAGGCTGAGACAGGAGGATCACAGGTTTGTGGCCAGCCTCAGCTACTTAGTGAGGCCCTCTGCAACTTAGTGAGACCCTGCTTCAAAATAAAGAATAAAAAATAGGACTGGGGGTGTAGCTCGGAGGTAGAATGCCCCTGGGTTCAATCCCCAGTACTGTAAAAAATAATAATAATAAATAAGGCTGGGGGGTATAGCTGAGAGGCAGAATCCCCCTGGGCTCAATCTCCATTACCACAATAAATAAATAAATAAATAAATAGGGTCTAACAGCAGTCATTTTGTGATCTAAGAGGAGGCATTACTATTACGTTCATTCCAAGTCACATTCCTCCTAAGTAATGTCCAGGCCTTGAGAATATCTTGCCTTGTACTGGAGTGAGTGAGTAGTTATGGGAATAAACTGTTGATCTGTTGCCTCCTTTTACTCTCCCCACTACCCCTGTACTGGGGGTTGAACCTAGAGGCACTCTTCCACTGAGCTAGCCCTATTTTATCTTTTACTTTGTGGGCCTCAAACCCACATTTCTCCTTTCTCAGCCTCCCAAGTACTGGGATTACAGGCATGTGCTACTGTACCCAGCTACAAACATTTTTAATATGCCATTTCTCCCTTGTAAATTCTTCTACTTAGTTCTGAGAGGTCATATAGAACAATGATATAAATGAATTTGTTGTGTGTGTGTGTGTGTTTGTGTTTGCGTGTGTAACTGGGCATTGAACCCAGGAGCATTCTACCTCCAACCCTGTTTCTAAAATTCTACCTCCAATCCTGTTTTAAAATAAAGAATAAAATAGGACTGGGGGTGTATCTCAGAGATAAAATCCCCCTGGGTTCAATCACCATTACCACAAAAACAAATTATTGAGCCAAACATAATGATATGCACCTGTAGTCTCAGCTACTTGGGAGACTGAGACACTTGGATCCTAGGAATTTGTTTTTGTTGTTTGTTTGTTTTTGTGGTACTGGGTATGGAACCCAGGGGCATTCTACCTCCCAGTTACACCTCCAGCCCTATTTTATTCTTTATTTTGAAACAGGGTCTCACTAAGTTGCGAGGACCTCACAAGTTGCTGAGGCTGGCCATGAACCTTTGATCCTCCTGTCTCAGTCTCCCAAGTACTGGGATTACAAGTGTGTACCACCATGCCTGGCAATCCTAGGAGTTTGAGACTAGCCTGGGCAACATAGTGAGACCCCATATCAAAAACAAAGCCAGGTGCGGTAGTGCACACCTGTAATCCCAGTACTTGGGAAGCTGAGACAGGAGGATCACAGGTTGGAGGCCAGCCTCATCAATTTAGCAAGACCCTGTTTCAAAATAAAAAGATAAAATAGGGCTGGGGGGTGTGACTTGGAGGTAGAATGCTCCTGGATCAATCCTTGGTACCACAAAACAAAACAAAAAACCCCTCAAACAACAATACCAAAAGTAGAAATCAGATAATGTATACCATTTACCTCTTGAGTTCTAAGGTTGGCACCCAGTCCTTTGAATCAGGAAAACAAAATTTTGGGATAACTTTGAGCCTCTCTTCAGTGTCTTTGGATTGCTTATAGCCATGATCACCCTGAAAAAGATAACATAGTAGGTGATATTATTCTATGGAAATGGAGAACAGAAAAACTCATCCTGGTATCAGGAAAAGAGGAGTCCGATAAACTCGAGTGGACATCTCAGTATAGTTCTGTACTGCCTAACAAAACAGGAAGGCCAAGCCTGAAACTCACGGAAGATGCGCTGAGAACAGTTACTAAGAATAAAGAATCCTATTTTTACACAGAAATGATACTGTGGAGACCCTATAATCTAGTATAAGGGAGATGGTCAGAAATAGTTTATCTAGTGGTAAAATTTTAATTCAGAATTCACACACTAGTAGAAACCCATACTTTTATGAATCATAGGACATAGATAAATAAAAATTCATTTTATAATATTATTGATAGAAAAACCTAGTCAGTTCAAGACATTCTCTGATTGATAATCAAGGATGCTTAGAAAAGACAGATGAATGTTATTTAGAAAAGATGCTATTTTTAGAATCCACCTCATATGTAATCATTTCCCTTAGCATATAATCTTTGCTACCTAATTACTAGGTTGCAACTTCCCGTAAAACTTTAGCAAGGAAGACTTGTGTAAGTGTGGCACTGCACTTTATAAGTCTAAATTTAGTTAAACCAAAAAGACATTTAGAAATTAGTATGACCTGTCCTATATAAAAAGAAACACATAAGTCTAATTATCATATTGTTCTCAGATAATTAATAAAAATGATCCATCCTCTACTTTCTTTAAAAAGATTGAGCCAGCCAGGTACAGTGGTACACACATATAATCCCAGGACTTGGGAGGCTAAGACGGGAGTACAGGTTTGAGGCCAGCCTCAGCAACTTAGCAAGACCCTGTTTCAAAATAAAAAAAAAATAAAAAGGGCTGAGGGTGTAGCTCAGAGGTAGAATGCTCCTGGATTCAAACCCCAGTACTTAAAAAAAAATGCAGCCATTCTGGGTAACTTGGATATTAAGCTCTTAAAACAATAGAAAAGCATCAAGGCTGGGAATGAGCTCGGTGGTAGTGTACTTGCCTAGCATGCTGAAGGTTCTATTCTCAGAACCACACAAAAAAGGAAAAAGCATCTAACAAAATTTTTGTTGTTTCATAGTCTTTTGGTATTGAGGACTGAACCCAGGGGCATTCCACCTCTGAGCTACACCCCCAGCCCTTTCATTGTTGTTGGAATGGAACCCAGGGGCATTCATCTCTGAGCTACATCCCCAGCCCTAATTTTTATTCTTTATTTTGAAACAGGGTCTCACTAAGCTGCAGAGGGCCTCACTGAGTAGCTGAGGCTGGCCACAAACCTGTGATCCTCCTGTCTCAGTATCCCAAGTACTGGGATTACAAGTGTGTGCCACCACGTCCAGCCCTTCTTATTTTGAAACGGGGTCTTGCTAGGTTGCTAAGGGTCTCATTAAATTGCTGCGACTGGTCTCGAACCTGTGATCCTCCTGTCTCAGCCTCCTAAGTTCTGGAATTATAGTGCATGGCCATGTCCAGCCTATGGTCTTTAATTTTTATATTGTTAAAGGATTCAAAATCATCTTCACCCAAGGTTTTCCACAACAGAATTCAAAACTGGCTTGATCAGGATCAGCTCCCCCTCACCCCACTGATGGGTGCCTGAGGCACGAACACGGTTAAGAAGCGGCTTACTTAGAGGCATCCCTGAATCACTGCCAGAGTTAACATGTCCTTATCTGGTTCTGAGCCAGTTAATTCAGGCTTAGTATTCCCTTCCAACTGTAAGACTAGCCAAAACCAGGAAAAAGAAATTAAGCCCTTCTTGATGGGAAACTTGGTTACTCGAGCTCTCTAGATGACTTATTTATTTTATTTATTTTTCTGGTATTAGGGATTGAACCCAAGGGAGTTCTACCTCTGGACTATACTCCCAGCCCCTTTTATTTTTTTATTTTGAAACAGGGTCTTGCTAAGTTGCTGAGGCTGGCCTTGAACCTGCAATCCTCCTGTCTCAGCCTTCCAAATATTAGGATTACAGGTGTACAGCACCACGCCCAGCTGAGATGACATTATTTTAGACTACATATTATAGTATGTTTTATGAAACAATATTGTGACATCATGCTTTCAGGCTATGTAGACGATTTTTATGAGAAATTAAACTTATGGATTTATTTACTGTAGGGATGTGGTTGAAGGCATTTTAAAAACGAGAATCCATGCAGGAAATGTCTCTTAGATTCAAGTACAGTTGTGCTTCACTACCTTTTTCATGAAGCTGTAACTCAGGGTTATAAATCCAAAGTCCTCAAGTGGCTAAGCAGATAACGTAAATGAGAAGTGGTGGAGGTAGTTAAGCTGGAGGTGAGTAAATGTCCCTACTTAAAGGCATCATTCCTTACCAGGGCCAGCTATATAATTTGCAAAGCACAGTATAAAATAAAAATATGGGGCTCCTTGTTAAAAACGTGGGAAAAATTAAATATAAAAAACAAAATGAGCTGGGCGTGGTGGCACACGCTTGTAATCCCAGTTCTTGGAAAGCTGAGACAGGATCGCAGGTTCGAATCCAACCTCAGCAACTTAGTGAGGCCTTTTGCAACTCAGTGAGACCCTGTTTCAAAATAAAATAATAAAATAGGGTTAGGGGTGTAGCTCAGAGGTAGAATGTCCCTGGGTTCCATCCCCAGTATCATACACACAAAAAAAGTAAAACTTTTTCCTTTCTTCTGTGGTCTTTCAATCTGTAGGGGGTTTTATTTGCTATTTAATGTCACTCTCTCTCGGCTGAGGGATCCTGGGGGACGAGTGAAGATCCTCACAGTTGCCCAGAGGCCTGGGCCTGCAATCTGGCACACAAGTCATCTATCAGCTGCTGGGTTTCCTCTCTGGCCAGTGGCAGAACTGAGTCTCTGGGTCCTGACTAGTGGTGTGAAAGCTAAGCCCAGTCTCTCCTCTTCCCAAAGAGGCCACCATTTTAGCTCACAGGACTGTGCAACCCCTGGGGTCATCGGCCCCACACAGTGATGTGCTTGGTACTTAGACTGGGGGTGGGTAGAAAGGCTTACCTCCACCAACTCATCTACTGAAAGCATGCAGCTCTACAGCCCAGCGCAGGGAGGACTGCCCCCTGCTTGCCTGGAGATGCTGCAGGGCAATGCCTGCCTGAGCCCAACCTTCCCGGTGCCAGGGATAGGAAGTGGGAGCTGTCACTCTGTGGGGTGGAAAGGAAGTCCGGCAGGGACCAGGGAAGCAGAACAATTAGAGGAGGGCAGCAAGAGGTGAGACCAGGGAACTGAAGCTTTAAGATCTTGGCACAAGGTGCATGCCTATAATCCCAACTATGGGGAGGCTGAGGCAGGAGGATGCAAGTTCCAGGCCAGCCTGGGCAACTTAGTGATACCCTGTCTCAAAAATAAAATATAAAAATGGGTGGGGATATACCTTAGTGGTAGAATGCCCCTGGTTTCAATCCCCAAAACTGAGGTATGGCGGGGGGGGGAGGGTGAGACCAGGGCACATAAACTTTCAATTACTAAACACGAATTCAAAGATAAAATTATTAAGTATTTCAAGATGGTGTCTACACAGCATCAAAGGCCTAGTGTAGAGCCTTTCCAAGTGAGAGTCTTATGGGAGCACACTGGCCTTTGAAGCCCTGCTCTTTATGCAGCTTTAGCCAATTCTTTTTTTTTTTCTTTGTCCAAGATTTTATTAAACATCTTTACACAGCAACATCCAGATTTAGCCAATTCTTGACACTTAGGATTGTAGGCTAAGTGTTGGTAGCCTTTCCAGTTTCTCCAGAAAAGTCAGAAATACTGACTTGCATGTGTGTTAAATTTGATTTTTTTTTTTGAGGTACTGGGGATGGAACCCAGGGGCATTCTATCTCCGAGCTACACCCCCAGCCCTATTTTACTATTTTTTATTTTGAAACAGGGTCTCACTAAGTTGCAGAGGGCCTCACTAATTAGCTGAGGCTGGCCACGAACCTGCGATCCTCCTGTCTCAGCCTCCCAAGTACTGGGATTGCAAGTGAGCACCACCATGCCCGGCTAAATTTGATTTTTTTTTTCTGGTGCTAGGGATTAAACCCAAGGCATTATGCATGAGCTATATATCCCAGCCCATGAAATGTGACTTTCTTTTTTTTTATGAGGTCATGGGAGTTGAACCCAGGGCCTTGCACATACTAGGCAAGCACAGAGTTATGCCCCTAGCTCTTTTATTTTATTTTGGTACTGGGTATTGAACCCAAGGGATCTACCTCTGAGCTATATCTCCAGTCCTTTTTATTATTTGTTTATTTATTTATTTATTTATTTATTTATTTATTTATTTGCAGTACTGGGGATTGAACCCAGGGGCATTCTATCTCTGAGCTACACCCAACCCTATTTTATTTTTTATTTTGAAATAGGGTCTCACTAAGTTGCGGAGGGCCTCACTAAGTAGCTGAGGCTGGTCTCGAACCTGTGATCCTCCTATCTCAGCCTCCCAAGTACTGGGATTACAGGCATGTGCCACCATGCCCAGCTTAATTTTTATTTTGAAACAGGGTCTCACTAAGTTGCTGAGACTGGCCTCAAATCTATGATCTTCCTGTCTCAGTTTCCCAAGTACTGGGATTACATGCATGTGCCACCATGCCTGGCCTTTTTATTTTGAGACATGATCTCACTAAGTTTCCCAGGCTGGCCTCAAATTTGTGATCCTCCTGCCTCACTTCCTGAGTTGCTGGGATTACAGGCATGTACTACCATGTCCAGCTAAAATTTGATTTTTTTTTTCGGAACTGAGGATTGAACCCAGGGGCATTCTACCTCCACCCCAGCCCTATTTTTTATTCTTTATTTTGAAACAGGGTCTCTCTAAGTTGCAGACGGCCTCACTAAGTAGCTGAGGCTGGTCTCAAACCTGCAGATCCTCCTGTCTCAGCCTCCCAAGTACTGGGATTACAAGTGTGCGCCACCACGCCTGGCTCAAAATTTGATTTTTTTTTGTGGTACTGGGGATTGAACCCAGGGACATTCTACCTCAGAGCTACACCCCTTGCTGTATTTTTTATTCTTTATTTTGAAACAGGGTCTCATGAAGTTGCTGAGGGCCTCACTCAGTAGCTGAGGCTGGCCGCCAACCCAGATCCTCCGGTCTCAGCCTCCCAAGTACTAGGATTACAAGCGTGCACCATCATGCCCGATTCAAAATTTGATTTTTAAATAGTGGCAATAAAAGTTATTGATGTTATTTTTACAAAACACTATATGATTCAAAAAAAGAAAGAAAGAAAAATACATGTTTATAGGCTTAATTTGCTCACAGGCACAATAAACTCTCTGAGAGCAGGAACTTGGAAAATCTTTCGGTGTACTCCCGGCATCTACCTAATACTGGCAAACGGTAGGCACTTTAATATATTTGTGTGTGTGTGTGTGTGTGTGTGTGTGTGTGTGTGTGTGTTGTGTGTGTGTGTGTGTGTGTGTGTGTGTGTGTGTGTTGTACTGGGGATTGAACCTAGGGGCATTCTACCATTGAGTTATACTTCCAACCCTTTTAATTTTTTATTTTTGAAACAAGATATCACTAAGCTGCCAAAGCTGGCCTCAAACTTGTGATCCTCCTGGCTCAGCCTTCCAAGTACTGGGGTCACGAGCGTGTGCCACTGCATCCAGCTTGGTACTTTAATATTTGATTAGATGAATGAATGATTTTTTTAAAAAAAGGTAGAAAAAAACAAATAATAGTGTTAATAATGCTAATATATAATAGTAATATCTATCATTCATCGAGTATGTACGTACTTTGTGCCAGGAACTGCATTAAGCACTTCACATATATTATCTCATTAAATCCTTACTAATAATGGATAACATTATATAGAGTTTACTATATAACAAATACTGTTCTAAGTGCCTTATAGAAAGTAGCTCATTTAAAATTGATTAAAAACAGGGTGTGGTGGTGCATGCTTGTAATCCTAGTACTTGGGAGGCTGAGACCGGAGAATCCGGGTTTGCAGCCAGCCTTAGCTACTTAGTGAGATCCTGTTTCAAAATAAAGAATAAAAAATAGGGCTGGGGGTGTAGCCCGGAGGTAGAATGCCCCTGGGTTCAACCCCTAGTACCACACACACCAAAAAATTTGATTAAAGCTCAAAAGGGTAAATATTATTATGATTACCCCATTTTACCAATGAAGAAACTAAGGTATAGAAAGGTTAAGTATCTGCTTGAAGGCAACGGGCTAATAGGTGGCAAATGCAGAGTACTGGTTCAGGGCCAATGCTATAAAGCAATATGCTATTCTGCCTCATGTTAGGGACGAGAAAACTGTGGCTTTGTAACTTGCTAAATGGTAAAGCCAAAAATAGAAATAACTAACTTGGAGAATGAGATTATTCTCCTCCATCCCCCATTCAATTGTGGTTTATGCATGATGTAAGATGTCATCAAAGTCACTTACCAGACCCTAGACAAGTACAGTACCAATAAAAGCTGACTGAGATAATCATTAACAAGAAGAGACAAAGTAAATGAACACAGCACGCAGGAACCTTCCTGAATTCCTCTTGGCCTCTTGTTCCTACCTTGCCAGGGAACTGCTGAATGACCTGGGGAGTGTAGCTTATTCCTGATGGCTTCTTCTGTAGAGACACCACCACAAAAAGTTCAAACAGCTGCTGCTCCTGCAGTTCAATAAGATCCCGCTCCAAGGTCTGGTAGTGAGGATTCCTCTTGGAAGACTGCTGCAGTTGCACTAAGCGCTTGTGGCGATCTATAATGACATCACAGAGCAAGGTTTCCCCCTGAGGCCCTGTCTTCCCTCTAGCTCCAGAGGTTATGACCCATAGAGGACTAGTCCTCACATGGTTATTGCCCAGTGAATGTTGACTAACCAGTATCAGCACAGACATACCTGTTTGGCCTATCGCACGCTCAGGGGACAAGTGCAGACCCTCACAGGCGCCCAGGCCCCTCTGCACTTCTGGCCAGCAGTGGGGCTGACACTGCATGTCCGAACCGATATGCTATGTACGTCCAGTACATACGCTATGCTATGCTATCTTTCACATTACCACACCAGTACACATTGAAAATGTCTAGGAAAAGCACTGAACTGACGTAGAGGCCACTGCTGGGAATGCCATGAAGCCATAGGGGAGGGGAGGATTTGATAAAAGAAATCCTATAGAGGATAAAAGTGCAGAAAGGGATGAGTCTGATAAAATTAAAAATAAAAGTTATTTTCTCCTGGCACATATGACCAATGATATATGCTTATATCAATAAATGGTACAAAATTCAAGGTAGAAAATGAAGTGGAAGAAGACATCCATTAACAGACTATTCCTCAAAGTAATGAAATTATTGAGGCATTCTATTTAAACAGTATGTGGCAGCCCGGCATGGTGGCACACTCCTGCTACCCCAGTACTTGGGAGGCTGAGGCAGGAGGATTGCAGGTTTGAGGACAGCCTCAGCAAGTAGTGAGACTTTCATCAACCTAGGAAGACCCTGTTTCAAAAATAAAAATAAAATAGGGATGGGGGTATATCTTGGAGGTAAAATGTCCTTGGGTTCAATCTCCAGTAACCCCCACACAAACAGCATATGGTAAGACCACTACAAACTGGATAGCATCTATCCTCTATTCTCATTTATCTCAAAAATTCTGAACATTTGGGGTAGTCTCCACAAGGGGAGGCACTATACTCACAGAAGAAATAGTCTAAGTGTTCCAGAGATTTACTTATGAATTATTCTGAGCAATTAACCACAAGACTCATCCTCTGTTCTTGTCTTCTTGAGATATGATGTGTTCTGCCCCAAAAGAAGTTACATCATGCATCAAAATAGTAAGAACACATGAAAATACAACTAGAAATGCCTTCCTAGAATTATCCAGTACATTTAGTGCTCTAGGCAAAAATTTATGGACCCATAAGGACTGAGTTCAAGTCAAGACAATTTTAGGTCCTGCTTCTCATTAGCAATAGCACTAATTAGTCATCCTTACACATCAAGGCTGAACCTGATGATGCTTTAAGTTTCATCTTCAGTGAGGTTATAGAATCAAACACCTGAAGCAATTCAGGGCAGTGGAAGGAGCATAGGACTATTAATCACAAGATTAGAGGATGAGACTTGAAACTGCGCTGTACTCAGTGCTAATAATTTACGTCTCTACTCTCCTATGCCTCAGTATGTCAGGCAGTTAAACAGGAAGTAAAGAACTTGCTGTGACAATTCATCAGATGAAGATACAGAACACCATGAAGCCCTTGGATAAATTGAGCCAGAAGTGCATAATCTATGCTAGAGTCTATATTCTAACATAAAGTAAATGGCACAATCATTTGGAATATAAGTGTTTATGAGTAAAAACAGATGTGTCCCTTCTCAATGTCAGCAATCTCAAAGTCACTTAATAATCATATTTTAGTTACTATATAAATCAGCTATTTAGTGCTATGTATTTGTCTCAGAGGGTGATTCACATATGCCGCTTTGGCTGCCACGAAACTACTGCATATATGTCTGGACACGCAGCCCTGAGCTGCTCCCTTAGCAACATTCCATCCTAAGACCCGTTCTGGTGTGCCTACTCCACTGTGGGAGATTCTAACGCTGTCAAACCTCTGATGGTGTGCTATTTAGTTCTTCAAATCTCAACAGGTTCTGAAAACGAAGAAATGGCCCACACAGTGAAACTTCATGTGGGGAAAAACATGCTTAATCACCAAGGCAGGTGGTACCACTCCACCCAGAACCAGGCTCATGGCGAGAAAGGGAGCACCCCACTGACTCACTCACTCTTTGGCAGGTACTCAGCATCACTCTCGTTCCCACTGGTTTCACCTGAAAAGAGAGGAAGAGTTCCACTTGCATTGTGCGACGGTAGGAAGTACATGAGGGTGAGAACAATGTCAAACCTGCACAGACCTGAGGACTTGGAGTAAGGAATAACAAGGAACAAGGGCGCCAAGCCTTTCTTCAAACTGCTTAGTTATGTCACCTTAGGACAGTTTTGTTTTTTGTTTTTTTTTGCGGTACCGGGGATGGAACCCAGAGGCGTTCTACCTCCGCGCTACGCCCCCGGCCCTATTTTTTATACTTTTTTATTTTGAAACCGGGTCTCACAAAGTTGCAGAGGGCCTCACTAAGTAGCTGAGGCTGGCCGCGAACCCGGATCCTCCGGTCTACGCCTCCCAAGTACTGGGATTACAAGTGTGCGCCACCACGCCCGGCTTAGGACAGTTTTTAAAAAAGAACACAGTGAAGAATATGGTAGCTATATATATGACCCTTATGTATAGGAGATATGTTTCAACACCCCCAGTGGTTGCCTGAAACTGTGGATGGTACTGAACCCTTTATATGCTATGCTTTTTTAACCCTGTACATACATGACTATGAGAAATTTTTATTTATAAATTAAGCATAGTGAGCCAGGTGTGTAATCCCAGTACTTGGGAGGCTAAGATAGGAGGGTCACAAGTTTGAGGCCAACCTGGGCAACTTAGTGAGACCCTGTCTCAAAATAAAAAATAATAAGGGCTGGTAGAGTGCCCCTGGGCACAATACCAAGTACCATACACGAAAAATTAAGCATAGTAAGAAATTAACAATAACTAGTATTAAATAAAAATAGAACAACTATAATGATATACTGTAAAAAAACTTATGTGAATGTAATCTCCCCTTCTCTCAAAGTACCTTATTGTGCTATATTTAACCTTCTTATGATAATGTAAGACGACACCATGTCTATGTAATGAGATGAACGGAGGTGAACGATGAAGGCCCTGGGATGTATCATCAGGCTACTATGGAAGGATTATTGAACATAAGCACTGTGATACAGTGACAATCAATCTGATAACCCAGATGGCTACTAAATGACTGGCAGATGGGCGATGTGTACAGAGTAGACAGCTGGACAAAGGGAAGACACGTGTCCTGGGCAGGAAGGAACAGGGCAGATTGAGATTTCACCATGCTATTCAGAACAGGACTCAACTGGAAACTCATGAATTTTTTAATGAAATTTTCCATTTAATATTTTCAAACCTCAGTTGACCACACCACTGAAGCTGCGGAAAGTAATCCACAGATAAGGAGGGCATCCTTTAAAAGGCTTAGAGACAAAACCGCTCTATATGTCTTCCTCTCCTATTGTTTCCTCACTCAGCTCCACTCTTATCCCTAATTGTAAGCATTAATCACCTTTTGACTAGTTTAAGAAGTTTAGTTCAGAGTGGATTCTATTTTTATATCCAAATCCTTCTCTGTATATTTCCAAATAAAGTATCAAAGGTAGGACACTATGGTGGTTATATAAATCTGAACATCAACTGGACTACAAATCTAGAATAATTAGGAAGAGGTGGGAGAGCTTTGAGAGATTACTAAGTGAGTCTATTTATTTATTTTTTTTTGTGTGTACTGGGGATTGAACCCGGTGGCGTTCTACCCCTAAGCTCCCCAGTCCTATTTTTTATTCCTTATTTTAAAACAGGGTCTCGCCGGGCGTGGTGGCGCACGCTTGTAATCCCAGTACTTTGGGAGGCAGAGACCGGAGGATCTGGGTTCGCGGCCAGCCTCAGCTCTCTCGCTCTCTCTCTCACTCCCTGTATCTCTCTCTCTCTCTCTCTCTCTCTCTCCTTAGTGAGGCCCTCCGCAACT
>PVJS01023163.1:0-29866 GCA_004027185.1 Glis glis | reverse complement strand
GAAGTTTCAGGGGTACAGGATTTCCCAGGCAACGCTCAGAGAGTGACTTCTGGAACATGACATGAGACGGGCACTGCAGAAATTCCAACTTTCCACTTATTCTTTCCCCTGCGGCTACGTGCATCTCCGCCCCCTACTGTCCGGGTCTAGGAAAAGGGCAGAGAACTAAGTAACACCTGGGGAGGAGGACTGCGGCTGACAGAGTGACGTGGACGCGGAGTGCGAGAGAAAATTGAGAAAACAAACACGCGATCGCAGCTACTTTAGATAAACGAAAGGGCCTTATATTCGGAGGAGGAAAAGAATGTAGGTATGACTAGGTATAGCGGCTATTGAAGTCTAACCCTAACCACTGAATACCAGGGGAAAGCGGCAGTTTCATTTTTTTTTAAACTGGGGATTGAACCCAGAGGCATTCTACCTCTGAGTACACCCCCAGCCCTTCTTATTTTGTTTTGAAACAGGGTCTCTCAAGGTTGCTGAGTCTCGCTACTTGCTTAGGCTGTACTCGAACCTGCAATCCTCCTGTCTCAGCCTCCCAAGTACAAGGATTGCTGGCGTGCCCCCCGCGCCTGGCTAAAGTTTCTCCTGACTCTCGCACTTCAGCCCGCGGACCCCACCAGCTCCTCCGACCGCAGCGAGCAGAGCCGGGACGCAGCGGCGGGACAATCGGAGGCGGAGCGGAGGGTGGCGGCGCCCTCGTTGGGTCGCTGTGGCTCGGGCCCAGGGAGTCGCGCACCCCAGCGGCTCAGGGACGCCAGCTTCACGGGCAGAGGAGCAGCAAGACGAAGGCCACTGCGCTGGCGTTTCAGCTTCGGAATCCCCGACGCGCGTGTTTCTAATGTGACGAACACGACACGTCGTCGGGTTCCGAGGCTCGCACGATTGTGGTGCAGAAAGTAGGCGACGCACGCACGCTAGCGCTTACTGAACATCTGCGCTCTACTGAGGTCAGAAGGGAAATGTGGCAGGTGTCTCGGGGGCGCGATGGGTTAGTGCGTTCAGCTGTCAACCGAAAATTGGTGGTTCAAGCAGCTGTCTCATTTTAAATGAGAGTTCTTCCTAACACTGTACTGAGGTTAGTGCTTGGAACCCACCCTGGAACAGATTGAATACAGTCACTTTTATTATTTATTTATTTATTTATTTATTTTGCGGTACTGGGGATTGAACCCAGGGACATTCTACTTCCAAGCTACACCCCCAGTCCTATTTTTTATTCTTTTTTTTTTCCTTGCGGTACTGGGGATTGAACCCAGGGGCGTTCTACCTCCGAGCTACAACCCCGGCCCTATTTTTTATACTTTATTTTGAAACCGGGTCTCACGAAGTTGCGGAGGGCCTCACTAAGTAGCTGAGGCTGACCATGATCCTCCAGTCTCCTCCTCCCAAGTACTGGGATTACAAGCGTGCACCACCACACCGGGCTATAGGGTCACTTTTAATTTTTTTATTTTTTATTTTTATTTTTTTGCGGTACCGGGGATTGAACACAGGGGCGTTCTACCTCTGCACTACACCCCCGGCCCTATTTTTTATACTTTATTTTGAAACCGGGTCTCACGAAGTTGCAGAGGGCCTCACTAAGTAGAGAGAGAGAGAGAGAGAGAGAGAGAGCTGAAGCTGGCTTTGAACCCAGATCCTCCAGTCTCCGCCTCCCAAAGTACTGGGATTACAAACTGCGCCACCACGCCCAGCTCTAGGGTCACTTTTAAATGCAAAGTGTGCCGGGTGTGGTGGAGCAAGTTTGTAATTCCAGTACTTGGGAGGCTGAGACAGGAGGATCACAGATTCATAGTCAGCCTCAGCAATTTAATGAGGTCCTTTGCGACATAGTGAGACCCTGTTTCAAAATTAAAAATAAAATAGGGCTACGGATATATCTCAGAGGTAGAATGCCCCAGGGTTCCAGCCCCAATACCACAAAATAAGTAAATAAAAATAAAGTAAATAAATGCAAAGTGTGAGCCTGTACTTGGGCGGCTGAGACAAGAGGATGGAGAATTCGAGGCCAGCTCACCATTTCAGCAAGTACCTTCATAATTTAGCGAGACCTCTATTCAAAATAAAAAATAAGCTGGACATGGTAGAACACACTTGTAATACATCTCAAACTAAAAATTAAAAGGGGTCTAGTAAAATAAATAAATAAATACATGGGCTGGGGTGTAAATCAGCTGGGTGCCCCAGAGTTCATCTCCAGTAACTGAAAATAAAAACAAGCAATCAAACAAAACCCCAAAGTGTGTTTGTGATGGTTCTGCTAATATCCTACTGTCTTGTGTGTTTGTCCACCAACAGAAAGACCTAATTACCACTTCTTGTCAACTTGGCACCGGCACATAGCTCTGTAGCCATATTCTAAATAAAGCCTGCTTACAAGCATAGAAGAGGCCGCAAAGTCTTCCATCCATATGCTCACTCTTCTCCTTGGTTGTCCTGTAACTTAAACTCTAAAATGTAGAGTCAAGGCTGGGCGTGGTGGCGCACGCTTGTAATCCCAGTACTTGGGAGGTGGAGACTGGAGGATCCGGGTTCGCAGCCAACCTCAGCTACTTAGTGAGGCCCTCCGCAACTTCGTGGGATCCGGTTTCAAAATAAAGAATAAAAAATAGGGCCAGGGGTATAGCTCAGAGGTAAAATGCCCCTGGGTTCAATCCCCAGTACCGCAAAAATAAAATAAAATGTAGAGTCAATTCACCTTATGTTATAGGAATAAAGAAACAAGAGAGAAGAAAACAAAGATTATATATATTTTGAGAACCAAGATGGTGGGATAGCGAGAGGCAGTGTGTCGCCGGCGCTCTGAGACTCGGAGCTCGGCCAGCGGGAAGACTGCATCTTGAAAAGAAAAGTAGGACAGCCATAACTCAACAAAACAATGAGAACCAAAGTGCAGCAGAATTCTAGGCAGTGGAAAGAGCAGAGGGCAGTTGGGAGCTAAAAGCATTACACCTGATAAGCGGAGAGTGGAGACAAAGGCGCCATCTTGGCTGAGCCACATCACCACTGCAGACCCCAGAATCCTCCAGCAAAGAAACAGCTGATTCTTGCAAAACCAACAATTACAGTCCACCATCGAAAGCAGTTGACATTGAACTATGATGATGTCTAAGTCGAACCAGATCCACACCTACAATGGCAACGACTGCAAAGGGTGGGACATGAGCCTCAGTCCCCGCAAAGAAAGCGACCTGGAGAGACATAGATGAGGCGGCCAGGCACAGGAGCGGCCCAACACCGAGAAAATAAGAGGGTGAAACACGGCCCCCCTGGAGTAGCCTAGCACCGCACAGAACACCACAGCACTGAGGACATGGACGGACATGGCATGGCCCCCCGGAACCGCCCAACGGGAACACGGGTGAGTGAGATAAAGGGAGGCAGCGTGTCGCTGGCACTCCAAAACTCGGAAATCGGCCGGCGGGAAGACTGCTTCTTAACAAGAAACAAGCTCTGTTAAAATGAATCTAAAGATTATGAAGTTTTTTATTTTCCTTTCCTTCCCAATTTGTCTCCTTTCTACCTAAAATTCAATTTCTTCTGTTCTACCTCAGTATCCAGTATTTATAACTACCTTCTTTCACTACTTAGTCCATATTCCTTTTGCCCTCAGCAACACCTCAGCTGGTTGTGCTTTTTTAACCTGATTTGAGGAGGAGGGGTAAATTTTCATTCATGAGGTATCTGGCCCATTAATAATCCTGCCAGAATTGGATTGTTTTGGTTTTCCATTGACTTTGATCACATGTCACGGGACTCCTAAGAGACACGTCAAGGGATCTCTCCTATTTCAGACATGCTCTTCTGTCGGAGATCGGGGCCGCAAAAACCACGGACACAGGAATGAAGTTTAAGAGTTGAAGGAGCAGAGGACTCAACCCCAGAAGGGAGAAGAGTACCTGTGCTTCACTCAGTCTCATATTTATTGTACAGACCAAACAAAGAAAATAACTTTTGTGAACATTAATAGTCAGGTGCAGCTGTATCTTAGAAAAACAAGTTAGGTGATTTAGAAACTTGATTTATATGTTACTCATATACAATTTTCCAAAGACTGCTTCTTGGAACATAACAGGAATTGAGCTCAGGCTGTTCTGACCGGTATGCCGATCAGCAGGTCCACATTCTTCCTTGTATGCAAGGGGTGTGTGGTGCCTTGCCCTCACTTAATCCTGTATGCTCTCAGAAGACTCCCTCACTCTTCCTTACCTCCCTCGTGGAGCATCCACTCAGTTTTCCATTGGTAATCAGGATTGGTCACTCTAGCCAGTGCAGTAACTTCCTTTGCCTGTTGACTCAGAGGCAGGAGGAACCCACAGTGGCTGAGTGGCAGTCTTCATTTCCAGTTCAGTGAAATCATTGTTGTGTCTCTTGGTGGAAGCATTCCTCCATTGGGAACTAAGACTTCTAGACCAGCAGAGCATAAGAAGAGCACGGGAACAGAAAGGGAAATTTTGCTGATTTATCACTAGAAGTCACGGTGAGTGGTGCTGTTCCATTTCCACCCCTTGATTTCTGGACCTTGAATCCTGGCTGTTGGAGAAACAGTACCACATAAGAGTATATAGATTTAGGGTATAGACAGCCTCCTGGAGGATCTTGCCTTAGCCCTGCAAAGCACTGTCACCTAGCTGACACTGTAAGTGAGTTTTTCAAAAGACCATTCTACCCTTCTAACCTAGCCGGCTACTTGGGATGGTGGGGAATATGGTAAAACCAGTGACTTCCATGAGCCTTCATTTGCTGTGGAGTGAGGTCCTTGATCAGAGGCAATGCTGTGGTCTCCATGGTGATGAGAAGGCATTTTCTCAGTTCATTCAACTTAGTGTTTCTTTTACCCCACACCCTTAATATAACTTCCACGCATATTCCATGGATTTCGTCTCATATCCACTGGAAAAATCATGTAGTTCTTTAGTAGTGTAAGGTGCATCTTCATTTATTTATTTATTTTGCGGTACTGGGGATGGAACCCAGGTGCATTCTACCTCCGAGCTACACCCCCAGCTCTATTTTTCATTCTTTATTTTGAAACAGGATCTCACCAAATTGCGGAGGGCCTCACTACGTAGCTGAGGGTGGCCGCGAACCCGGATCCTCCGGTCTCAGCCTCCCAAGTACTGGGATTACAAGCGTGCGCCACCACACCTGGCTCAGTCCTAGATTTTAAAGTATTGTTAAATGGAGAACAAAATTCTTCAAAGATTTTTGGATGGAAAAAAAGTAATCACCCATTGTCAAAGGCAGTAATATAGATAGATCTCTGTTACTCTCAAATTCAAAGTTCTCTATTATGCCAAGAGATATAAAAGTGGATAAACTGTTCCCAAATTTTGTAGTTCATTTTTTTATTAAGTAGATAATTTTCAGGCCAAACCCTATGGGCATTCATTGCTAGGGACATGGAATCCTTCCCGGAACACCACTGGGGTGGTTGGTGATGTTAATAAATTGGATTCACAGTGTCTGGGGTCCAGGCCCAAAAGTCTTCTTGCCACCTCATCTCCACTCATCTGTGTGGGAATACCCCCCGTAGCTCTTTCTCCCCCTGCTGACTGCTCCAGGCCCACCTCTGGGTGTCCTCATCTCCCACCCCCACCCCCATGCAGCTTCTCTCCTTCTAAGACCTTAATGTCTTGATTCCAGCTCCATGGTGAGACCGACCCAGTGGTCAGTCCAAGGTCCAGTGTGGAATTAGGGACCTGACGACTCTGAGTGTGCAGAAGAATAGATGAAAGTAACAGTGGTTTTAGGTACCAACATTCGCAATTGCAGAGACTCAGCAGAAGCAGCGCTGGTCACTTCAAAGACTGACTTGTTAAGTAGTTGTTGATTCCAAGAATTGCAGGGTCCCACATTAGAGGAATTTCTGAATGTTTCCCACTGCATACATTGCCAAGCACGTCCATTGGCCCTCTTGGACCAAGGTCCCTCAACTACTGCGTCAGCCCATGCAATGCAACTGTAAAGGGATGGGATAAGAAAGAAAGAAGAAAAGAAAAAGGAACTGCATTGGCCAGGACTGAAACCCGGGTCACTCACGTGGGAGGTGAGAATTCTACTACTGAACCACCCCCATGTATGAGAACTTGGAGATGAGATTGGAAAGAGTATTCAGAAAGATACTTGTTCCCAAAGAGGCTTTTCGTAATGGTGGCTAAACACTAAGAAAGACATCCTAATTGAAGGCTTTTACAGGAGACTTTTACTAGATCAAAGTATAAATACCAAAATATCTAATTTTTCTGATCACACTTCTAACTCTGTAAAAGGCTGTTTCCAATTGCATAACAGACCCCTACTGAAAAAACTGAGAAATTTATTCTGTTTCTGATCCTAGATCTTCAATTACCAATTTCTTATCTTTTTTTCTTTTCTTTTTGTGGTACTGAGGATTGGACTCAGGGGCATTCTATCTCAGAGCTACACCCCCAGCCCTATTTTTACGTTTTATTTTGAAACAGGGTCTCACTAAGTTGCAGAGGGCCTCACTAAGTAGCTGAGGCTGTCCGCAAACCCAGATCCTCCTGTCTCAACTTTCCAAGTCCTGGGATTACAAATGTGCACCACCATGGCAGGTATTTAGAGTGATGGCATGGTTGGGTGAGTGAATGAAATGTGAATCAGCAGTTTATGCTTTTCTTTGCATTAGGAATGTGGAAACGGTCTTTTTTATTCTTTCATGGACACTGTCCATATTTTACCTGTCCTGATCACTCATTTGGACAGTGGTTCTTTTTCTTCATCTTCCTTATCTTCATGGTGGCCTGCAAATTCAGAAATGACCGGACATGAAGTAGTTCTGCATCAACCTATCTGGGCATGGTGACATAAATGTTAATGTGTAATAGTAAGATACACTAAGAGAATTGTATTGAACAATCCTATGTTTTTTCTTTAAAGAAAATATATAGTCGGGCATAGTGGTGCACGCTTGTAATTCCAGTACTTGGGAGGCTGAGACAGGAAGATCGCAGGTTCGCGGCCAGTCTCAACAACTTTTGAGGCCCTCTGCAACTTAGTGAGACCCTGTTTCAAAAGTAAAGAATAAAAAATTGGGCTGGGGGTGTAGCTCAGAGGTAGAATGCCTCTGGGTTCAATTCCAGGACCAAAACAAACAAACAAACAAACAAAAAAGAAAGTGTCAAGCATGGTTTTATGATCCTTCTGAACCAAATATCTTTGACCTGGTGAATCAGCATTATGGCATGTTCTGTCTAAAACTAGGGAAAAGTTTCTTTATTTTGTGGTACTGAGGATTGAACCCAGGGCTTTCTACCTCTGAGCTACACCACAACCCTATTTTGTTTTTGATTTTGAAACCTGATCTTGCTAAGTTCCTGAGGGATTTGCTAAATTGCTCAGCCTGGTCTTGAACTTATGATCCTCCTGTCTCAGCCTCCCAAGTACTGTGATTATAGGTGTGCACCATTGCACCATGCTAAAACGAGAAAAGTTTAAAAATGTTTTCTGTTTCCTAAGTCACCAGATACTTGTCACACTTCCCTCTCAACCTCTCCATCTGTATCCTCCCTCCTGCCACAGAGCTCATGCCAGGCACTGACGCTATGTCCCCTCATAGTTCTCACATAGCACTGAATCCTTTCTCTAAGAAGAGGATGGAGAAATCTGACCCAAGGCCCTCTGCACATCTCAGCAACGCAAGGAACTTCCAAGTCAGCTTCTACTGTATTATGTGGGAGAATTCTCTGCCTGGAAAGTATTTCAGTGTAAACCAACATTCCCACCACCAAGTTCCACTACATCAAATTCCTTATTCAACCACACAATTGGGCTTTTATTGAAGTGCATCAGCAAATATTCCCATGTTTTTGCTATAGCTACCATGAAAGACATTTGTCACCATTTTCCAGATGAAGAAACAGAAATTTAGGAAGGAGAAATCAACCAGTTGCCCACTTTTAGTAAAGATAGCAGCAAGGACAGTGTCTGAACTCATTCTTCCACCAGAATGCAACCATCCCCCAAAAAACATGCTCCCTGTCCTTTATAATTCAAGAATAATTCAAGAAACGTTGGAGAAGTGTTGATATCCTTATACATAGATGGCGATGGTGCCTTCTCACAGGTAAGACAACTTAGAGGAGAGAGTGAGAGACAGTGGCTTGGAGTTGAGGAACCATGACAATGGTGTTTCCAATGATGTAGTCATTGGAAATAGACTGAAAGTGATGAGTACCAGCCTATTTGGACAGTCATTAATGGTCAAAGTACACTCACTGTTCAGAATCAAAGATTAACAAGAACATTGCTGGAGAGATAAGCTGTCCCAGCTCGATAGAATAAACTCCTACAGAACCCTGCATCAGTGGTGGCTGTGAGTCTGTTACAATCTCTGCCACTTCCCTACTCTAGTCAGTCCTATGTTTACCACCCTGAACTGGCCATTGGATACCCAAAGATTTGGCTGGTATGACTGCAATTCTTTTTTTTTTTTTTTTAGTACTGAGTTTTGAACCTAGGAGTTTGAATCCAAGGTATAGCTGTAGCCATATTTTATTTTTATTTTGAAACAGGGTCTCACTGAGTTGTTCAGGCTGTCCTAGAACCTGCAATCCTCCTGTCTTAGCCTCCCAAGTATTGGCATTTCAGGCATGCACCACTGTGTCCAGCTGTGCAATTCTTTTTTTTTTTTCAGGCAGTACTGATGAGCTGCATCCGGAGAAAAGGAGGCTTCATGCTCATCCAACAGGTCAGTAGTGGTGCAGGGAGGCTGGTGGATGTCAATCAGTTCATCGAGACTGGAGGAAGTCTCAAGACCATCATCTAAAGAGTTCTGCAGGGCTTCTGTTACTTTCTTCTCCACCTGACCTTCTTTGCTCATCCCCTTGTCTCTCTCTGCTTCCAGCATCCATGATGTTAGAGCAGAGCAAGGGCTCTGCTCCCCGTGCCATGCCCTGAGCTCCTCAGACGTCACCTGGTGTAACATGGACTGAACCCCTGAAGTCTCCAGAACTGTGAGCAAGTAAATCTTCCTTCCTCTAAGTTGTGGTCTGCAGGTTTTGGGGTCACAGCAATGAGAATGCTGACTGCGAGAGGCTGTGTTGTGGGAAGTCTTCTCTTTAGAAAGTTTTGGAAATATAAAACAACATTCCCATCAACAGGTATCAAGTATCTAAACTGACTCCGAAAAATGAAGGTCTTTATCTTTTTTTTTTTTTTGCGGTACTGGGGATTGAACCCAGGGGCATTCTACCTCCGAGCTACACCCCCAGCCCTATTTTTTTATTCTCTATTTTGAAACAGGGTCCCACTAAGTTGAGGAGGACCTCACTAAGTAGCTGAGGCTGACCGCGAAGCTGCGATCCTCCTGTCTCAGCCTCCCAAATACTGGGATTACAAGCATGCGCCACTAAGCCCACCTGGTCTTTATTTTTTTTAAGTCCAGACACAACCAGAAATGTTTAGCTAGATATCTGAGTATCCTTTAATTGTTTAATTCACATTATAAAAGTAACTATATACCCAGTTTATTGTATTCCTCATTTTATATATTGCTAGATTTAATTTGTTAATATTTTATTGTAATTATTTGCATATGTTCATAATGGATATTGATCTACAGGGTTTTTTTAATGAAAGGGATTATCTTTGTCTGATTTTGTGTCGGGGTCATACTGGCTTCACAAAATGAATCAGAAAGTGCTTTCCTCTTATTTTGTGAAAGAAATCATATAGAATTGGTAAAACTTTCTTTCAATGTTCATAGATTTGCCAGTTAGTCCATCTGGCCCTGGAGATTTCTTCTTATTATGAATACAATTTCAACAGCACTATTCAGGTTTTCTATTTAATTTTGGGTGAGTGTAGAAGCTTGAGATTTTCAAGAAATGGGTCTACAGTTGAATTTATGTATGTAGGGTAGTTTGTAATGTAAGATTCTCTTATTGTGCTTTTCACATCTTAAAGGCCTTTAGTGATATCCCATTCTTGATATTGATAATGTGTGCCTTCTTTCTTTTTTTCATAATTAGCATAGTTAGGATATTGATTTTATTGACTTTCTTGAGAATCATATTTTTAATTTATAAAAATGATAGTAAGAATTGGGGAGAAGAAGTCCTGAGAAGGGGAGTTGGAGGGCCAGAAGAATCACCAAGAGGGGAATTAACGAGAGGAAGCCAATAAAACTTACAACATCAGATCTGGCAGAGAGCATGGTGTGAATGGGATCATGGTTGCTCCCCGGAGCCCTGTGGGGCCCTCAGGCTCCAGGACAGGCCGTGGCCTCTGCCCTGCAGACCCGGGAGGCCTCGCTGTGCTGCCCACTGGCCTGGACTAGGCATGGAAGCACCAGCGGACCTCCCGACTCCTGCCCCACCTCCAAGGCCTGAGGGCCGCAGCCGCCTGTAGGAACCCCGACTCCACGGGCTGCTGGGTCTCCTGTCCCAACCCTGTCTGTCCCAGGTGGAATCCCTGCCCCATCGCCCTGGATGTGGTGCCATCGGGTGGTGGAAGGCATGGCGTGGCCAAAAGAATGGTGGCAGCCCAAACACCATGGAGGGGTAGTTCAGGGCTTTGAGGGCCTGAGAAGGCGCCTTACACCCCAAAGCTCGGCTGCTGCCGCAGAGTGGAGCTCTACTTGGAGCTCTGTGCCACTTGAAGGAAACCTCACCCAGTCCCCTCAGGATGAACCTTTGTCCTGGAAGGTGGGCGATGCCCTGGAAGGTTTATTTATTTTTTTTTTTTTAGTATCTTAAAGTAACTTACAGCTATTTTCATACGTAACGTGGAAAGCCTGAACACTAGCCACAAACATTGGGGAAAAGACAAGGATAGCAGTTCAGCATTTCAGAGCAATAAGCCAAGAAAATGAAAAGGCATAAAGATGTGAAAGGATGAAGTAAAGCTTTCTTATTTGCATATGACATGATGCTTGTAGGTAATACTAAGGAGTTCACCTGGAAACTGCCAGAATCTATAAGTGAATTTATCCAGTTGCTAGAGGTGCACATAATTTGGAGACAGGGGAGGGACTGCAGGAAAAGGTGTTGGGCTGTGGGCAAGTATTGGGCCATGGTTCAACTAGTTCTTTTGGGTGTTTTGTCTTCCCCTTGGTTCCTTTCTGATGATTGCTTTCTTTCCTGAGCGTCTTCAGCACAACACTTATGAGATTGCCTCTGTGCAGCCTCATTCCTGTCCTAGCAAAGTAACCCACCACCCTGCGTACCCTCTGGCTTCCTCCAGGGTGGAAGCTTCCCTGTCCATTTCCCAGAGACCCTGGGGAGGGCACGGGCCTGGCTCTCACCCAGGCATGCCACTAACTGGCTGTGTGTCTCTGGCTGGCCCTTCCTCTCGGTGAGCCACTGTCCCCTCATCTGTAAAAGGCGGAACTAGACGCACATGATCTCTGATGTCCCTGCTGATGTGGCCGCTCCCTTATGATAACAGGGAAACAGACTTAACAGAGGGACTTGAAAAGTGTCCTCTCCTTCCTAGAAGGGGCTGTTTCTACACGTGCATGTTTCATGTTCGGCATTTCTTTTCCTGGAAGATGGCAAAGACCTTTTTTCTTTTTTTTTTTTTTTTGCTGCAGACCACGTGACCTGGAGCCTGAGCCTGCCCCTGGAGAGGGAGTGGTAGGGTGTGGCCATGCAGTGGACAGTGACTGGGGCCGCTGGACCTTGGTGCACAGGAAAGTGCTCACTGTAGGCTGGGATCTCGGTGGCTCCTCCAGACCCAGCACACCTCCTTGCTCATGCTCTGAACTGGCAAAACACGTGAGACTGCACAGTAGACCTGTGACGCTGCTTCTGAACAGCCGCGGTGGCACTGCACCCGCCACAGCACGATTCTCACCTCAGCAGCCAGCTGTCCTCAGACGGTCGACTCAGGGGACACAGGACTGCCTCCTACCACCGGGGCGTGCGGTCCCAACACTGGAGCTCCTTGGGCAGGTCCACACTACTGAGCAGCAATCCCCTGCTGGACAGTACGGAGAGGGCTGGCTGAGCACCGCTCACAGAGCCACACCAACCCAGGCCAGCTCCAGCAGGCCCAGCCAGGCTGGCCTTCAATCTGCACCACCACACCTGTGCTCTTCAAGTGAGCATGGGGTGAGCGTGGTGACTGGCTGGACACCCTCAAATGCTGAGCCTAGCACATTTTGTTTCTTTTCTTATGTGTTCTCCAATTTGTACTGACCCTTTCAATATGCTGTCCCATTTTGTCATCTAACTTCCCTCGGGGGGAATTGGGGACGATGGCCACAATAGAAAGCCTTTAGAAAGCCATGCATACAGCAGCCTGTGCTTGTTTGTCAGTGGCCGGGGCCAGGCCTCAGCGGTACTGAAGCTGCATCCGCATCTACACAGTGCTCACAGGATGTGGGTATGTGTGTGTAAATAGACAGTTTATTTATGTTGCTGTAGCTATATGTTGAAGGCCAACATGACTTTCAGACAGGGTGGGTGAAAGAAAACAGTCTTCTGGGTGGCTATTAAAGCAAAATGTGTACAAAGAAATGATTCTATTTGCTTTCCTTCTTTCCCATTTCTGCACCAGTCCCTAGAACAAGTATATAAGAATAGGAAAGACAAACTGTCATTAAGAAACTCATAGGTTCATCTTTGAAGTCTATTTGAAAGATTATTGTTTACTTCAATATTATTTTGTAAAAATCCCCAGTCTAAAAATGTAAGGAGTGCTTCTTAAACTTGGTGTGCTTTGCAGCCAGCTGTGGAAATTACAGGACCTACTTCCTGGGCTACAGTATCAAGAGCTTTAGTAGGTGTGGGACCCTAGAATCTGCATCTTCCACGTGAGCACCCCAGGTGATTCTCATGCCGGTGAGCTGCACATCAGTCTTAAAAACTTTTTCAATATCATTGCATCATGACAATAAATATATTCATTATTAATAACAATAGATTTGTTTAAAAAGAACCCTTTCTAAAAACTACCATTGTGTGTATATATGTGTGTAATACTGGGGACTGAACACAGGGGTGCTCTACCACCGAGCTACACCCCCACTCCTTTTTTATTTTGAAACAAGGATGACGGTGTGACTCAGAGGTAGAACATTCCTGGGTTCAATCCCTAGTACTGCACACACACACAGAATGTTCTTTTGGTAATGTTAAACACTAGCTATACAATCCTTCCTAATACTAAATAAAACACACACCCACATACACACAACATGGAGAAAGACCCATAATAAGTAGAATACACTAAATATGGCAAATATAGCCTGAAAGATATAGGAGAGTGTAGAATCTAAATAGGAAAATACAAGTGTTTATACTCTTACCCACCAAATGAATCATAGTACTGATTATAACAGAATTTTAAAAACCCATGAGTCTATAGTAATAAACAAAAACACTTTAATCAAATTAATTTAGAATTAAAATTTAACTTCAGAGGGAGAATGCCCCCCCTTTTTTACAACAAAAACAGTATATAGGAAACAAACACATTATATTGGAAGAAATGGAGAATTTCTAGGGTGAAAACATAAAGATAATAATTTACACTGGTAGGGATACATGGACGGTAAAAATTTTTAGAGAAAGATCTTTGGAGAACAGGATATTCATACATCTTCAAAGTACCACTCTTCGAAACTGCTGAACAATTATGGAGAAAACGATGTCTCTGTTCAGTGGACTGATGCGGTGGACGCCTCCTTTAGCAAGTGACCAGTTCTGGCATCGAGGTGTAAGAGTTGAAAGACGGGACACTGCTGCAGAGCTGGACAATTATGGAGAAAACGATGTCTCTGTTCAGTGGACTGATGTGGTAGATGCCTCCTTTAGCAAGTGACCAGATCTGGCATTGAGGTGTACGAGTTGGAAAAATGGACACTTTGCTGCAGAGCTGAACAATTATGGAGAAAACAATGTCTCTGTTCAGTGGACTGATGCGGTGGCCACCTCCTTTAGCAAGTGACCAGTTCTGGCATCGAGGTGTAAGAGTTGGAAGACTGGACACTGCTGCAGAGGGTCATGGTGGGAGCACCCAGAATTAACCATACAGCGTTCTTGGCTCAAAGTTCAGGCTGAATTCAATCCCAAGAAGATGGTCAGACAATAGCAGAATGTAGGCCAGGGAGCCAGACAACTGACCTGTCCCCTCCAAACAAGTCAATGAACCACCAACTACGATAACAGAAAGAGGAGAGAGGTGTTTATTTCAAAAAGACTAAAAATGTCTATCTTTTTAATCTTTTTCAACCAGGATGTCTCTTCCTCTTTTATCTTATTCATGGTGACATTGACTGAAGAAGATGTGCCAGGTGTCTTGTTCAGTAGTCTACATTTTGCAGCTGCCTGATAATCTCCTTGTGCTTGAGTTCAGGCTAAACATCAGCAGACGCCACCTCACTAAGCGCGCCGGCCTGCAGGCAGGGCGTCCAGCTTCGTCTGCTGTTGTCTTGCAGGTTCTTTGGCGGGAGTGGAGGGCACCAGGATGAAGGTCTGTCACTGGTCTCTGTAGATTCAGGGGCTTGTCATCATTCGAGGCTGGAGACTATGCTTCTCAATAACACTGGCCTTTGGAGTAAAAACTATCAAAAGCAGTCCGTGAAACTCCAGTGCTCACTGAGGATCTCTCCAGAGTTCTGTTTGTCTTTTAACTTGGTTTGCTATGTTTTCGGTTTTTGGTGGTTTTGTTTTTGCTTTTTTTGGGGGAGGGGGTCAAATGGAAAAGCTACTTCTTGTGATGCGGTTTTGTTCAAATCAGCGATATCTTCTCTTAGTTGCTGCAGTATTTGGTATCTGAGGGAGGGAAAGAGAAAGCAAATGAGAGTTAGTCAGGTCCTGCTGAGAGGCCACTGGAGATACTGTTCAGTGGTGACAGAGGCCAAGGCCACCTGAGCTCCTGTGGAGGAGGAGATAAAAGGCTTGGCCTCAGGCTGGCAGAAGGGGAAGGTGACATCTACAGGTCAGAGGCAACCCTCCTGAACTTGCAGTCCAGGATCTGCTCCAGGATACAGGGCCCAGCACTGTCCCACCCAGCAGCTGCTGACATCAGTCACTTTCCTGTTGATCCTCTTTATCTTGACCTAAGTGAGGGGTTTATATACATATATATATATATATATGAATATATAATATAGATATGATGTATAACACGTATATAACCTATATATAATACACACAGTTTATTCGTGCACTGTAGTCTCACATCATACTGTAGTTCCGAGTGATAGTGACATACATGCTCACAGCACTTGGTGAGCTTCCCCTGGCTCCCTCCCCTCTCCCTCCCCTTCCTCATACATGATATTGAGATTGGCATTGGTAAGTTCACATATGTACATAATGTCAATGGAAGTGTTTCCTTCATTAATTCTCTCTACCCCCCACCACCCTCCTCTAAACCCCCTCCATCAATTCACTGAGGTTTCTCCTCCATTATCTAAAGTTCCTCTTAAAAGCCCACCAAGTACTGTGTTCATGTATGTCACTATGAAACATGATTTACATTATGACATGAGACTATAATGCACCAATAAAAGTATACTAAGGAAAAAAGCAAAAAATAAATAAAATCCCTCTTATATCTCAATTACTCCCTAGCTTCCACATATGAGAGAAACATATGACCCTTCACGTTCTGCGACTGGCTCATCAAGTAAGGGATTTTCCCACTTCCCAGTGAGGGATGTTCTTAGCATCAGTGTTCCACATTCAGAAATTGACTGCTACAGCCAGGCATGTTGGCATACACCTCTAATCCAAGAACTTGGGAGGCTAGAACGGGAGGATCACAGGTTAGAGAACATTCTGAGCAACTTAGTGAATCTCTCAGCAACCTACCAAGACCCTGTCTCAAAAACAAAAACTGAAAAGGGCTCAGGGTATAGCTCAGAGGTAGAATACTCTGGGTTCAATTGAGAGGGGGGGAGGGAAGGAAGGAAGGAATTGACTGCTATAGGAAGGAGAGGACCCTTTGCAGAAACATGCCCTCTATTAACAGTATACCCCAGTCTCTGGTGGGAGTGGGTGGACAATGGGAAGCACCCTTGCAGGGAAAGCCAGCAGGGACCTCAGACAACACCCAAGTCCAGTCCCATCTTATACAAAAGAGGAGACGGTGATGCCACAGGTTGACTAAAAAAAATAAAAAGGGCTGAGGATAACTCAGAGGTAGAATGCCCCTGAGTTCAATCCCCAGTACAAAAAAAAAAAGAAAAAGGGCTGAGATGTAGCTCAGTGGCAAAGTGGTTGCCTTGCAAGTGCACTGCCCTGGGTTCGATCTCTAGTCCAAAAAAAACAACCCCCCCAAAAAAAGAACCAGAAAGAAAGGAAGAAAAAAATGACTAAATTCCATAATGTATAATGGGAGGAGATTTTGTTTTTGTACAATGAACTTTAATATAGTTACGACTTTTTATTGCACCTTGAATTCAAAACAGCTTGCACCCAAATGCTTCAAATAAAGAGACTGCAGGTCTAATCTGTGCATTTATCATCTACATAGTGTGTTTTTTAACCTTTCCATGATATACACACTGTCTTGTTAAGAGAAGAATATAAATTCTATCAATAGCTGATTTATGCTTAGCTCTCCCTATGGAGTGAACCACATACCTGGGGCAATTCCGTGTTGGTAATCTGAGATCCCAGTAGACCAATGGTCCTTCTCATTTTAAGCCGTATGTTAGAATCACTGCACCCCACACCATATAAGTGAGAATCTCAGGTGTGCCTTCAAGACATTCATCTTAATCAACATCTCCCAGGTGACTATTGCAGGGCAGCAGCCCATGGAAACTAGAGGCAGGACCAGACAGAAGGTACTTACATCAGCTGTTGTAGGGAACAAATGGTCAAGAGAAAACCTAGTAGGAGAATGAGCCACAATCTTAGAGTTTTCAAGAGTAAGTGCCCCCAAGAGCCACAGATGCAAGGACCACTGTACCTGGAGCTGGAAGGCCAGGGAATCGGCAAGCTGTTTTCCTCTCGCTGAGTAGTAGCTTTCGTTTGAAAATCTTGTGTTTCAGGACACTTATGGCATCAGAGCCTTCAAGAGCATCACACTCCAGCTTGGGAGGGTTCTTCATCTCAAGGGAAGCATCCAAATTCAGCTCTGAAAATAAAACCACAAGCATCAAAATCCACTGTTAATGATGATCTTCCTGTGACATACTCCCAACCAATAGGGTCGCCTAAAAGAGAAAGCAGCCTTGGACACACAAGTCCAAGGAGTGAGACAAAGCCTCTAGAAGAGCTTATATTTTCTTTCTTTCTCTGTTTGTTTTTGGCACTCTGACATATTCAGTAGAGATAAGATTGCCAGGGAGACAAAGGTGCTTTTTCTTGATCCTGGAGGTTGAACCCAGTGGTCTACCTCTGAGCTATACCCCAGCCCTAATAATCAAGAAAATTAGGACTAGGACAATTGAATAGCTCGCAGGTATATAAGGCAAAGACAAGGAAATCACACTAAATATAGTCTGTGATTTTGGGAGAGAAGAGATTATAAAAATCAAGGAAAATCAAGGTTGAAAGATAACTATGAGAAAAAGACTTGGAGAAGACTATTCCTGCAAAATTTGCAAAGCTTGCATAAATATATGGAATATTTCATACATACCCATTATATGTAATATATCCACAACACATATGCATAATGCATGATGCATACATAATAGGTATATATATTTATCTGATTGAAGACATTATTATATAGGAATATGGGAGGTGTAGGCAATATAATAATTGCTATTATGGTCAATTGGAATTAGATAATTTAGAAATATGAGACTAATGAGAGAGACCAAATGTCATGAGAAGCAGGTGACCTGTTAAGATATTAGCAAGAAATCACACTCCTGTCATTTGGGCTTGTCTGAGGCAAAGCTTGTCCTGTATTCTTTTTTTTTTTTTCAATTTTTCTTGATACTGGAGGTTGAACCCAGTGGTCTACCTCTGAGCTATGTCCCCAGGCCTATTTTATATATTTTTTGAAACAGGGTCTTGCTAAGTAGATGAGGGATTTGCTAAGATGCTGAGGTTAGCCTGGAACCTGTGATTCTCCTGTCTCAGCCTCCCAAGCACTGGGGCCACCATGCCCAGAGCTTGTCTTGTATCCTGTCAATGATATTGAGTCGTGTTAAATCTGTACTTACTATCTCACAGTTAATTAATTAAAATGCTCTCTTCCATTTGCAGACTGCAAAAAATTCAGTGGAGTTGTATTTTAGACTCTCACCTGGACATGTAGAAGTGTAAAGGGGAATAAAAAGGAGAGAACATGGAATGCCTAAGCATCTCATGGTCTATGCAGTTTTGAAGTACTGCCCTGGGCATCTATTTTCAGACTTCTGCCCCTTGATAGTGACATTGAGTGTCCTCCAGTTAATGTCAGCTCACATGAGTCCATGAGGCACGGTCCTGAGTCCTGGAAAAGCCATGTACAGTGGCACAGGGCTGCGTGTATGGGGCTGAAGGCAAAGCGAACTCCAGGCCAGCATGTGTTTCCCACCTGGAGCCCCACTGGAATTTAGTTTTTGTCAGCAGGGCTCTTTCTCATTGATTTTAACACTTTCCATTTGCAGGTCCAAATTAAGAATTAAGAGTTGACTTAGTCTAGTTCCCCAAAGCAGGCCCAGGAGAAAGACACATGTGCAAGGGATTCAGGAAGGCCACGATCCCAGAAGAAAGAAGCAGCGGAGTGGAGGAAGCTGCAGAGAGAAGGTGGAGAAGAAAGGTAGTGTATAATTTAAGGGAAAGTAGTATGTGTTTAAAACATGCTCTGCACAAGACTGGGACAGCAATCTGGCTCTGTTTCCCTGTAGCAGTTATACAGGGAACACCGGGATAGCAGCAGTGGGAACAGAGCAGAGTTCAGAGTGCAAACAGGAGATGGAGATGGAAGGGCCTGACAGGGTGCCAACCCATGAAACTAGAGGCAGGACCAGACAGAGGGTAGTTACAGCAGCTGTTGCAGAGGACAAATGGTGAAGAGAAAAATAGGAGAATGAGCCACAATCTTATAGAGTGATAAGGAGTAAGTGCACCCAAGAGCCATAGAAGTGATGACCACTGTACTTGAACCTTGAAGGTCGGGGAATCGGCAAGCTATTTTCCTCTTGCTGAGTAGTAGCTTTCATTTGAAAATCTTGTGTTTCAGGAGACTTATGGCATCAGAACCTTTAAGAGCATCACCCTCCAGCTTGGGAGAATTGTTCATCTCAAGGGAAGCATCCAGATTCAGCTCTGAAAATAAAACCACAAACAACCAGATCCATTGTTATTGATGACCTTACTGTGACATCTTCTACCCAACAGGGTCACCTAAGGAAGACAGCAGCCGTGGACAAGAAAGTCCAAGGAGTGAGATGAGGCCTCCAGAGACTCAGGTATTTTCATTTTGGACACTTCTGACATATTCAGCAATGATAAGATTGCTAGGTGGCAAAGGTCCTCCCAATTTGCAAATCGAGAAAGTAGGATTAGTAAAAATTAGTAGTGACCAGGTATATAAGACAAAGACAAGGGAATCACATGGAATACAGGCTGTGCTTTGAGGAGAGAAGAGATTATAATAATTAAGCAAAATCAATGTTGGTGAAAAATCTTATAAGAGAAAAGAACTAGAGAAGACTAATCCTGGGAAATTAACCAAACTTGCATATACATATGACATATTTCATATATACCCACTATATATAATATACCCCACCACATATGCATAATACATAAGGATTATAGATAATAATTGTAGATTATTATTAATTGTAGATAATATTATAATAACTATTATGGAGCCAGACATGGTGGTGCAAGCCTGTGATCCCAGTACTTGGGAGGCTAAGACATGAGGTTCCCATGTTCAAAGATAGCTGAAGCAACATAGGGAGACTTGCAGCAACCTAGCAAGACCCTGTTTCAAAACCAAGACATAAAAAGTCTTGGGGTATAGTACAGAGGTAGAACATCCCTTGGTTCAATATCCAGTAACACACACACACACACACACACACACACACACACACAAAATTACTATTATAGTCTGGTTGATTGAGAATAATTTAGAATTATGTGAAGAATTAGAAAATATGTCATGAAAAGCATGTGACTTGTTAGACATCAGCAAGAAATCACAGCTTGAAGGTAATGAGAATAAAGAGGGGATTCAAACTATCCCTGCTCCCAAAATCTTGCCTGGAGGGAGCTTCATGCCTTGGCATCTGTTGAAGATGAGCAAGAGAGAGAGAGTAACGGAGCTCATGGGTTGAATCTTGGTTGGGACAGGGGGAAGCCAAGGAGAAGTTAAGAGAGACCAAAGGGAAGAAAAGATGGTTAAATACTAAGTTATCCAGAAGGATCCTAGAATTGAGGCCAGCCTCTGCAATTTAGTGAGGCTCTCAGCTACCTAGTGAGACCCTATTTTTAAAAAATCAGCTGGGGGTGTAGATCAGAGGTAGAATACCCCTAGGTTCAATCCTCAGTAGCATACACACACACACACAAAAAAAAAACCCACACACACAAAACTGCAAAAAATGCAAGTTACTGCACCCTTGTGTCACTTACTACTTTACAGGAAGCTCTCCTTGTGCGAGATGGATGCTCCTTATCTCCAGGACCCCACCTCCTCCTGAGAATACCTGTCTCCTCAACTCTCAGATGAGGGCAGTGCCTGGCAAGAGCACCAATGGCTCCAGGAGGCAACATGGAGAGTGACAGAGAATAAAGATGAACACGACCCAGATGAACTGGACAGGAAGTCATTGACAGCTCAGTCTTAACATGTGAACAGTAGTTGCACATGGTGGCACATGCCTGAGATCCCAGTAGTTGGGAGGCTGAGACAGGAGGTTTGCAAGATTGAGGCCACCCTTGGCAACTTAGTGAGACCCTCAGTAACTTAGTGAGACTCTGTTTCAAAATAGAAAACAAAGGAGTGGGGGTGTCACTTGGAGGTAGAATGTCCCTGGGTTCAATCCCTACTATCACAAAAAGGTGTGTGGGGGGTATCCTTAAGAGAAGGAAACTGAGGTCATGGGCAAGGAAATGAGTGGAGATGATGGACCAAGTGGAATATTTTCAAGGAGACTGATTTGTATAGTTTATGCATGAAGGTTGCCATTTATTTCAAAAAGAGGAGGGAAAGTAGATAAAGCAGGATATGGCAGGACACCGAGCTGTGGGCTCAGGATTTATACTGTTGCTGAAACATTGCTCTATATCAGATAAAAAAAAAAATCCCTGAAAAGTCAATTTGTGTTGAATCACCAGAGAGATCTAAGTATTTGATATTGCATAATCAAAGCTTTTACTGAGCACTTTTTTTTTTTGCTGAATCAGGCACTGTGGGAATTATCTTAATTAAGGACACAACAAAACCTTGAATGTAGATATTATTTTCAGGTCTCTTAGATAAGGGAATTGAGATGTCCATACCTAAGAAAACAAATAACCTGGCCAAGGCAAGCCCAGGACCCGAGAGCAGATCTGATCCTAAACGGAAGGCTCCTGCTCGCCTCACTATATTAGAGACTATAATGTCAGTCTGATCCCAAGAGAACATGGAGAGGACCACTGTCTCCTGGCCCATGACGCCCTAACACCCAGCATGGCTTGGAGCATCCTACTCCCCTTTCCTCCCTACCTTGGAAGAGCATCCATTGGTTTCCAGAATCAGAGTTGGATATGAAGCTACAGGTGACTTTGCTGTCACCACAGTTGGACTGCTGATTCAGCCACATGCCCAGACAATTGTTCCCCTGGGTGCTTGACTCCACCTGTGCATGCGAAACGTGCATCTCTGGCCTGTGGGGGCTCATGTCTCCACTCAGTAGTCCTTGGGGACAGATGTCCTGGGCAGGAGCTGAAAGGAGAAGAGGGCTCAGTAACAATCCCAGTTCGCCCTTTGCTAACACTCCCAGAAAACCCATTCCTAATGTTCCTGCCTGTCAGTGATACCATTCGGTGACCCAGGCACAGAAATAGACCTCGTGCATATGAAGGAGATGTCACCTTTCCTGGGTGTGCCTGGGGATACTTAATGGCAGGTACCCACACAGGAGTGTCCCTGAAGTGACAAGTTGTCCACTTGCGCACAGAGGGCTTTGAATTAACAGACAAGTTCATTTCTATTATCCCGCTATCATTAACCTTAGTCGTCGTCCTCAGAACATTCTATAGAGGCTTCAGGCATAGGAGAGTTATTGGTTCTTACCCATTTCTTATGGAAAGAAACAGGGCCTCCTTGAGGCTTTCAGATACCATGAAAAAGGGAGCTGAGTAACCACAGAACTCATTCCAGGTCATGGAAACTTTTCAGGAGCCTTGTTAACTCTCGGTTGTCTAATTTTTCACCACCTATCCATCTGTATGTACACTCTATTGCCATGCGTTAGCAGCCGTGAGCAAGGTAGTCTAGGTGTCGGTCCCTTATTGGAAATGTAGGGGTCAGATGTACTACAGAATCTCAATTTATGGTTCTTTAGGGAGTTAACGAGGCGTACAATCCTTGTATATTACAGGTCCCTCCAGTGGGGTCTGGGAAGTTCCCCCTAATAAAAATTATTTCTTTATCCAAGGGAAATGATGTTCTCAGAAAATCAGATAACTAAAGGCTTCCAGCAACCTCCCACCAGTTGATCCATCCATTCATCCACTTCTCTGAATCTGTAGACCCCACGCCATCGTTTGTGTTACCAGACTTTTAAATATAATTTTTTAGAGGTAAGGTCTTACTATGTTGCCCAGGTAGGAGGATCACAGGTTCAAAGCCAGCCTCAGCAAGTAGTGAAATTCTGTTTCCAAATAAAAAAATAAAATAGGGCTGGGAGTGTAGTTCGGAGGTTGAATTCCCCTGGGTTCAATTCCTAGCACCACATGCACACACACACACACACACACACACACAAAAGTAAAAAGGGCTAGGGGTGTAGCTCAGAGGTAGAATGCCCCTGGGTTCCAGTACCAAAAAAAAAAAAAAAAACCAAGGCTGATCTACTTACAGGCAGTAGAGACCAACATTCTACAAGGTTAATTTCATCTCTTGTTGCTCAGTCTCAGAATTAGTGAGCATAAAGAATGTAGAAGCTACTAGAAGTTTGTTGGAGCCTTATTTCCTTTACAAGAGGAGCACTCACTGGCCACATCCATGGCAGAGGTGGCATCCTGCACATCAGACAGAAACGGGCTGCCGCTGGGAAGCTGTTGAGAGTCATTGAGGCTGGAATGAGTCAACACCATTCATTCATCGAGTGAGCCCTCCAGGATTTCATTCACTTCCTCTCTCTGGCTCTCCCTGGCGCACCTGGTGGGGTAGACAAGACGAGAGATGAAACCAGGGCGATCTGGAACCACAGCTTCACACCTGGTCCTAATCCAAGCTCATAGAAGAGGCGCTGGAAACCAAAGAGGCCACCTGGACAGAGAGGAAGAGTAGCAGTCCAGGTGAGCCTGGGTGTAGTGTGCTTCGAATCAGGCTGCAGGAGAGTAGCAGGTGCTCAGTGCAGGGACCTCACAATATGTGGATGAAGAAGTAGACCCAACAACTACCTACTCGAAAAAACATTTAGGACATGAAGAGATGTGTACTAGCTTCACAATGCTGTGTACAAGTTAATATTACTAGTATAAGATTCACACTAAAAAAATGGTTCATCGAATACTGGCTCTTGCAGCTTTTTATTTATTTAATCGTTTTGGGTGCTGGGGATTGAACCCAGAGGCATTCTACCTCTAAGCTACACCCCCAGCCCTATTTTATTTTTATTTTGAAACAGGGTCTCGCTAGGTTGATGAGCATCTCACTACTTGCTGAGGCTGTCCTTGAACCTGCGATCCTCCTGTCTCAGCCTCCCAAGTACTGGGATTACAAGTGTGCACCGCCACACCCGGTTTATTTTTTATTTTGAAATAGGATCTCACTGAGTTGCTGAGGCTGGCTTTGAACCTGGGATCCTCCTGTCTCAGTCTCCCAAGTACTGAGATTTACAGGCGTGTGCCACCACGCCGGCTCTTGAAGCTTTTAGACCTCTCTCTCTCAAGACTTGGTATGGCTTGAATTTATTTTTCAAGGTAATTTTCTGGCTATGAAACATATGCCAACACACTGCAGGACGACTGTGCGGAAACCAGATCTCCATCTCATGTTTTGTTTGGCTGTTGCTTGTTTTGTTTTGTTTTTTGGTGCTGAGGATCAAACCCATGGCCTTCCACATGTTAGGCAAGTGCTCTGCCACTGAGCCACATACATTCCAGCCCCTTACTTTGATTTTTAACCATGCAGGCTTTTAAAATACAGAGAGCCGGGCATGGTGGCAAACGCTTGTAATCCCAGCACTTGGGAGGCTGAGACCGGAGGATCTGGGTTCATGGTCAGCCTCAGCTACTTAGTGAGGCCCTCCGCAACTTAGTGAGACCCTGTTTCAAAATAAATAGTAAAAAAAAAATAGTGCTGGGGGTGTAGCTCAGAGGTAGAATGCTCTGGGTTCAATCCCTAGTACAAATAAAATAAAATAAAATACAGAAACCAGGTACCACTGATTAGTTACCTTTAGGTTAACTGACTAGTTACCTAAACTTGAGCAATTACTAAGAAGTGGGAAGTAATTCAAGAGCTAGAAAGAGAACAGACAACCATTCTTAAAAGGGCACATCAGGTCTGGTGCAGTGATGCATGCCTGAAATCCCAGGATTTGGGAGGCTGAGACAGGAGGATCACAGGTTCGAGGCCAGCCTCAGCATCTTAGTGAGACACTTTTTCAAAATAAGAAGGGCTGGGGTGGATGGTGTCCATGTTGATTGATTGATTAGAAGTCTCTCACATGAATGACAATGGATTCAGTATGACAAGATCTGAGGAGGTGGGGAGGAGAAGAGATATCTCTTCTCTCTCCTTTTCTTTCCATCAGTGTCCCACTTTTATTGAGAGTTATAACCAAAACATTGTAGGAATAATTAGGAGACAGCAAAGCAATGATGGGGTGAGTCAGGGAAAAACATCAAGGTAGTCACAAATGAATCGGGGAAGGAAGGGTGAACAAGGAAGTAGTCAGGGTCTTTACTTTTCAGTCTCATTTGATCCTTGGAAATTTGTCTGCGTGCAGAAAGCTCCACTTGGGTGGGCAGTTTGTGCCCCTCCCAAGCCTTATGGAGGTGACCTCAAAGCTGATGACTAACAAGGCCTGCAACACTGGGGATTGTAGCTCAGAGATAGAATGCCCCTGGGGTCAATCCCTAGTACAAAAAAAAAAAAAAGACACATCATTGTAAATGATTGAACAAAGATTATAAATGATTGAACAAAGTAAGCACAATCAGCAGTTTCTGGGTTTTGTTTTTGTTTTTCTTGGTCTGACACACTCGACCTTTTGATCTCTGGGCTCTGGAACTCTCTCTAGACTTTGTCATTCCATTATCAGCCTCTTCATCAGAGTTACCTGGGGGCCAGTGGTCCTTGTCTTTCTTCATCTTTCTTATTATGATTTTCTGCAAACCGAAAAAACAGGAAGAGCTAGTCAGAAGTTAAATAGGTCCCATTTCACACATTGCCTATATGATCAGAGACCATATATGTGTTCAGAGCACTCCGAAAGGATTATTTCAGGACGCCTCAGGTCGTGTCCTTAGGGAAGTGGCCTGGCAGGCTTTCCTGAGCCCATGGGACATAGAGTGTTGCTGATGTGGTGAATCATCATCATGACATCTGCTCCCTGAGTCGGGGTGTATCATCACTAAAGAAAAGGAGGAGCTGGGCGTGGTGGCCCATGCTTGTAATCCCAGTACTTGTGAAGCTGAGACTGGAGGATTACAGCTTCAAATCCAGTCTCGGCAAGAGGAAGCACCCGCTTATTGAAGCACCATGCGGGGTGGAGATGCTCTCTGTCAGCCTGTCGCCACTGAACTTGTCTTGAAACAGTCACTTATCTCTTGTGAGCTTTCTCAAATAAACCCTGTGTCTCATCCGGGCGTGGTGGCACATGCTTATAATCCCAGTACTTGGGAGGCTGAGACAGGAGGATCGCAGGTTCACAGCCAGCCTCAGCTACATAGTGAGGCCCTCTGTAACTTAGTGAGACCCTGTTTCAAAATAAAGAGCCGGAGCCAGGTGTGGTGGCGCACGTTTGTAATCCCAGTACTTTGGGAGGCGCAGACTGGAGGATCCGGGTTCGCGGCCAGCCTCAGCTCTCTCTCTCTCTCTCTCTCTCTCTCTCTCTCTCCTTAGTGAGGCCCTCCGCAACTTCGTGAGACCCGGTTTCAAAATAAAGTATAAAAAATAGGGCCGGGGGCGTAGCGCGGAGGTAGAACGCCCCTGCGTTCAATCCCCGGTACCGAAAAAAAAAAAGAATAAAAAATAAAATAAAATAAACCCTGTGTCTCCCATGCGTCTCTGGGCACTTTCTTTGGCCTGCCTGCAACCTACCCACTGCCCTGGTGCAACTGGGCTGGGGACATGGCACAGCACAAGAAGTTTAAAATGTCTTTTGTTCCCCAGCTTACAGGATACTTGCCAGCTGCCTTCTGGACTTCTCCAGCTGCAAGGTTCATCCTCTCCACAAGGCTGGTTGCTTGACCATGGTTGCGAGTCCCTTTACTGCTCTCACACAGAACCTAGCCCAGTCTCCGAGGAGAGGACAAATGACCCCATCCCACTTCCACTCCAAACCAGGGCCTTCCCCTGGCACCACCAGTCTGTCACTGCTGTGCTTCCTCATATGTTTTCATGCCTAATTATTTCTACAAAACGTGTTTCAGATTCGGGTCTGGAGGTGCATGCCAGTAATCCCAATACTAAGGAGGCTGAGATAGGAGGATTACAGGTTCAAGACCAGCCTCAGCAACTCAGCAAGGTCCCTCAGCAACTTAGCAAGACCATGTTTGAAAATGAAAAATAATAAAACTAGGCTGGAGTGGGGCTCAGAGATAGAATGCCCCTGGGTTCAATCCCCAGTACCAGGAAGAAAAAGAAAGAAAGAATCAGCCTACATCGACTTTGCTAACATCATTTTCTACTTTATCCAGTGCTGAAAGTTACCCAGAATAGAAATACACTCATGCCGGGTGTGGTGGTGCACCTTATAATCCCAGTACTTGGGAGGCTGAAACAGGAGGATCGCAGATTTCCGGTTAGCCTCAGCAACTTGGTGAGGCCCTCTGCAACTTAGTGAGACACTGTTTCAAAATAAAAGAATAAAATCGGGCTGGGGGGGTATAACTCAGAGGTAGAAAGCCCCTGGGTTCCATCCCTAGTACCACAAAAGTAGCAACAAAGAATCCCACATCCAGTGAAAATATCTCTCAGAAATAAAGGTCTTGCCAGGTGTGGTGGCACACACTTGTAATCCCAGTATTTGGGAAGCTGAGACAAGAGGATCACAGCTGAGTCAGCCCAGGGAGCACCCTGCGCACACTGGGTGCTCACTTCTGGAGCTGGAACCTGAGAGGCGGCCCCGAAGCCACAGCGTGAGGCCTCTGGCACGGAACCCTAAGCAGGGCCCACCCGAGCCGCAGTCTCCTGCAACCAACTCTAACTATGGCCTTTGGGGGGTCACACCCTTCCTTCCAGCAGTCCTTTCGGGGAGTCCACTTCCAGCTGCAGGGTGTCCCCAGGTTTCTTTGTGGAGTGGGGATGGGGTGTCCAGGCTTAGGTCTGTCTGCCTCTGTCGTCCTGAGACCAGGAACGAGGAATTGCCCAACAGCTACTGTTATATCCACCTGCAAGACAGGGACTCAAAAACACCAGTCAAGAGGTAAAGGATTTATTAGCCGCGGGGACTGCAACTCCACTCAGCGCACTGAGTAGAGAGCAGTGCCTTAATTTTGAAAACTGTACATTTTATAGGCTAGTGCTGCCACATGTAAGTGGTTTGGGGGGCTAATTTTGCAAGCAAGCATAAATTACAGAAGCGGAATTTTGCAGTTAGCTGGTAAGCAGAAATATATATCATTTTAAAACATCCAAGTTATGCAAACATTTTTTTTTAGGAACCAACTAAGCAACCTTTTAACCCATTGCCTACAGTTTTTGGGTCGTGTTCTCAACATTCCCCACTTCTTTTTTTCACTTGTCAAACCATTGATGAGTATTTGGCTTTAGGTACTATTATTACATACTCACCCTAAGGCGTTTGACTTAAAGGTTGGTAGTATATTTGTTCTTGAAGAACTAGGAGTTTAATGGCCTGAATAGGTTCTTGGATATATTTGGTAAGACAATTTATTTTTTTTATTTTTTTGCAGTACCGGGGATTAAATGCAGGGGCATTCTACCTCCGCGCTACACCCCTGGCCCTATTTTTTTTATGCTTTATTTTTGAAACCGGGTCTCACGAAGTTGCAGAGGGCCTCACTAGGGAGAGAGAGAGAGAGAGAGAGAGAGAGGAGAGAGAGAGAGAGAGAGAGAGAGATCGCGCACGCGCATGCACGCTGAGGTTGGCTGCGAACCCAGACCTCTGGTCTGCGCCTCCCAAAGTACTGGGATTACAAGCGTGTGCCACCATGCCCGGCTTGGTAAGACAATTTATAAGGCAGGGTCCAATTAGAAGGATCAAACAAATTATAAATAGGGGTCCTAACGGGGCAAAAGGTAGGGCAGCCACCCCTGTAGACTAGTTCATAGGAAACCGGACTATGAGAGCTCTTTTTGTCTTTTTTCTAAACTATCTTGGAGTTGTTTTATCTTATTATGAACTATACCTGATCGATTGGCATAAAAACAGCATTCTTCATTTAAAAATAAACAGAGCTGGGTGTGGTGGCGCACGCTTGTAATCCCAGTACTTTGGGAGGCAGATACAGGAGGATCTGGGTTGCAGAGGGCCTTGCTAAGTTGCCGAGGCTGGCTTCGAACCTGTGATCCTCCCGTCTCAGCCTCCCAAGTACTGGGATTACAAGTGTGCACCACCACACCCAGCTCTGGCCAAATTTTTAAAAAAATAGGACTGAGGGGTGTAGCTCAAAGGTAGAATCCCCATGGGTCCCATCCCCAGTACCACAAAAAATAGGGGTGACCTCCATCCTAGGGTGCGCTCACTGTGTAGCCACTTGCCCAGAGCAGGCCTTGCACCTGGTGAGCATGAGACTCAGTTTCAAAATAAAGGATAAAAAATAGGATTGGGGGTGTAGCTCAGAGGTAGAACGCCCCTGGGTTCAATCCCTGGTACCGCAAAAAAAAAAAAAAAAAAAAAAAGAAGAGAAAAAGAAAGGCATTCCGACACAGGGTTTTAGAAGAACTCAGAATTCCAGCGTGGGCTGTAAACTTTTAGACCTGCAAGGAACTCCAGAACTGGAGACCTGGACTGTGTCTCAGGGGCAGTTATTCCTGCATTCCCGGATGTGAGAAGTTGCAGAGGTCCCCAACTCCTGTGAACTGGGAACCAACTGAGCTCCCCGCCCTACACCTGGGGTCCTGGGCCCCCAAAAACCTGGAAAAGCTAGAGAGGAGGGGAAGAGTGCAAGTGGGGTCAGACCTGGAGGGGGTGGATGGAGAGCCAGAACAACCAGTTATGAAAAGGGCCAGAAGCCTGGCACGGTGGCACCAGTATGTAATCCCAGTATTTTGGAAGCTGAGACAGGAAGATTGAGGGTTCAAGGCCAGCCTCAGCAACTTAGTGAGACCCTGTTTCTAAATAAAAACAAATAAAATAAAATAGGGCTGGAGGTCTAGTGCCTAGGTTCAATCCCCAGTACACACACACACACACACACACACTATTCCACTATTCTGAGAGTTGTGCAGGCTTCAGCAGACCACCAAAGGTGTCCTCTGTAGAAGAAGGTGAAGAACCTGCCCACATAGGGTGGGTGTGAAAGACTAGAGGGGACCAGGCCCTGGGCTCTGCTGCCCCTGACACACTGTCCAGGTCTTCCGGTTCCCGAGTGCCTTGCAGGACTAAAAGTTTGCAGCCCACACTGGAATTCTT
>PVJS01023162.1:0-29867 GCA_004027185.1 Glis glis | reverse complement strand
TTTTTTTTTTTGCAGTACCGGGGATTGAACCCAGGGGCATTCTACCTCTGCGCTACACCCCCGGCCCTATTTTTTTATACTTTATTTTGAAACCGGGTCTCACGAAGTTGCGGAGGGCCTCACTAGGTAGAGAGAGAGAGAGAAAGAGAAAGAGAGAGAGAGAGAGAGCTGAGGCTGGCCGCGAACCCAGATCCTCCGGTCTCCGCCTCCCAAAGTACTGGGATTACAAGCATGTGCCACCACGCCCGGCTCCAGACACTGCATTCTGTAGAGGTAGCCAGGCACTTTGCTTACCACCTCCAGTAACTCCTGTGACTTTCGAATTCTCTTTTGAGCCCTGTTTTCTATTTTTCCAGGTAGTCACTTTGACCTCCACCTCTGATTTACTCCAATCCTTGTCTTCATTTCCTAAACAAAGTATCACCGTGTCTCAGAAATGAGCCTCCTCAGAGTGGTGTGCCCCACTGAAGCAACTGCCAGAATTGGATTCACAAATGGAATAAGTTAGAAGAGATTGAAGGTTAGAACTGAGAGTTGGGTTTTCTGTTTTAGCATGGAGGCCTACTTGCAATTCAAACTAGAAGGAACCTTAGCTATAATGACTGACTCTTAAGTTTTAAATCTAAAACATCCCCATGCCAATTTCAATGTTTTCTCTCCTATGTCAGGTGTGGTGGTTCATCCAAGTACTTGGGAGGCTGAGACAGGAAGCAGGAGGATCACAGGTTCAAGACCAGCCTCATCAACTTAGCGAGACTCTCAGCAACCTACTGAGACCCTGTTTCAAATCCCCAGTACAACACACACACACACACACACACACACACTGTTTTCTCTCCTGCAAGTAAATGTTAACATCTTATATGCCTATATTTAAAGTCAGTGATCTGGCAGTCCTGATGAACATTTGCCACTACTTAACTAGATGTACCTGGGTGGGTCACCTGTTGTTTCTGGGATTTTGCTTACTCAGCTATAGAAGAGAGCTGAACGAATCACTAGATGATTAAGATCACTTTTGGATCTAGAATTTTATGCTCTTGGTTAGAGGAGAAAGGAAATTATCCTGAAATGCTAATACCTTTTCTAAAAAGGATTTTCTGGGTCTTGGCATATCAAGCAAGTTAAGACATTTAAAATGAATTATTAAGCCAGGCGTGGTGGCGCATGCTTGTAATCCCAGTATTGGGAGGCTGAAACCAGAGGATCCGGGTTCACGGCCAGCCTCAGCTACTTAGTGAGGTCCTCCGCAACTTAGTGAGACCCTGTTTCAAAATAAAGTATAAAAAAAATAGGGCTGGGGGTATAGCCCGGAGGTAGAATGCCCCTGGGTTCAATCCCCAGTACTGCAAAAAATAATAATAAAAATAAAATGAATTATTGCTTAAGGTGATAATTATACCAGGAAAAGGTAACTAGGCCTAATGAACAACTTCTTTTCAAGCAGAATATCAAGGAGAGATGTAAATCCTTTTCAGTACCTCTCCAGGATCATTTAATCTGTTAGATACAGTACCACATTGTATTAGTTTCTTATTTCTACTATAACAAATTACCACAAATGTAATGATTTAAAACAACAGAAATGTATTCTCATACAGTTCTATAAGCTAGAAGTTCTGAATCTTATGGGGCTAAAATCAAGGTATAAAGGGCTGGTTTCTCTTGGAGGCCCCAGGGAGAGTCCTTCCTTGTCTCTCCCAGTGTCTGGTGGCTGCCTGTATTCCATGACTTGTGGGTGCATCGCTCCTGGATCACGTTGCCTTCTGCTTTTCTATAGTCTAAACGCCCTCCGCCTCCCCTGTGTAAGGACATTTGTGATTACATTTAGGGCCCACACAGATAATTCAAGATAATCTCCTCCTTCAAGAAAATTAATTTAATCGCATCCGCATAGTTGCTTTTACTTCATAAGGAAACATTCGCAGGCTGCAGAGATTAGGACCTGAGTATTTCTGGAGGCCATTATTCAGCCTGTCACACTGATCTTATCATGATATACAGAAAAAGCAAATATTTCCATGGAAACCCAGAGGGGCAAGCACAATGTACTAATGCCTAAGGAAAAGTGGGAATAAGCTCCCAACTTTAGAAATGATCTGGTTACTAGATACACTGGTGCACAGCCTCCCAATACTTAGGAGGTGGAGACAGGAGGAGTCAATCAAGGCCAGTGCAGGTTCAAGGCCAGTGTGATAACTCAGTGAGACTCTGTTTCAAAGTAAAAAATAAAAAGGGCTGGAGGTGTAGCTCAGAGGTAAAACATTCCTGGGTTCAATCCCCAGTAACACAAACAGAAAAAAAATGTTTTGATCTCTTGTTTCATGGTTTACATGTGAATGAGCCATAATTCAAACTAGCACTTAATTCAAAGCAGCTTGCAAGAAGGTGAGAAACTCAAAACAAGGAACTACAATATAAGGCTAATGAAAAAATTGGCCATGTTGTGTCATCTAGATAGTGCTGCCTTTCTCATCAAGGCTTGAGATCCTGACTGAGATTCTGAATCTGTGTAACTTAAACTGAGCAACACAGGCACAGGTACTGTGGGCAGGCTAACGTGTTCATTCATTCCACCGGGATGGTAGGGGAATAGGATCCCTGCTCATACAGAGCTTAGTGTATCGGTTCCCAGGCTTATTTGTCTTACTGCCTCCTTTTCAGGAAAATAAAGAAATCAGTGCCCCCTGGAATTCTACCTTCTTTAAGCGAACAAACAGATTCGATGACAAATTTGCATTCTTTTTGTATCTATATTTCTTTTCAGCGACCCCCAGGGGGCGGTATTGCCCACTTTGGGAACCCATGCCAAAGGGAGATAAGAACAAGTTCACCTAGTGATAAGTGCTCTGTAGAATTAAAGAGATGTGCTAGCAGGTAGCAGAGAAGCATCCTCTTGGTAGGCATGGATGGCATCTCTGGATCGTGCTAAGCTATACTGTTCAATAGAACTTTCAGCAATGATAGAATGTTCCATATCTATGACTATTGAGCGCTTGACTGTGGCTGTTGACTACCATATTGGATAATGAATAGGTAAAGTTAAAAATATGAAGGTTTTTCACTTAAACATCAAATATACTGAATCGTAAATCCCCCACCCTCACAGGGCAGTAAAGGAATAAAAAGAGATCCACGGAGTCAGAGAATTAAGGCAAGATGGCAGCATATGAGGGACAAACCATTTTGGAAAATGGAAAGTGGATAGAGAGGTAGTAACTGACATAACAGAACAGAGAAAGCTGAAGCCCAAGTTCTAGAGAAGGAAAAGCCAGCAAGAAGCAAGCTGGTTCCTGCTGCAGGACCCATGCCAGCTCAGGAATAAGAGGTACCTTGTCTCCTGAGATTAGAGAAACTGAAAATACAACTCGTGAACCTTTAAAGGAGTGGCTGACCCACTGATCTGCTTTTCTCTATGAAGCCAGGCCTCCATCCAGTGCAGACCAGGGTGAAAGTTTATTCCTAAGGTTAAACTGGAGAGGGCTTGAATTCAGGACCACCAGGTAAAATTTAAAGGCAAAGAGTAAATGTAAAAGGGCTGGAAGCAAGTTGGGGAGAACACCCACAATGATAAATGTGGAGCCGTTGAGCAAAGGAAATGAAAATGTCAATCTGGAGGACTAATACCCAGTTAGATGTTTCAAGAATAAAACAAGTCAGTAATGGAAGAAACTATCAAAGATTCTAGTAGACATTTGAGAACTTGAAGACCAGGCATATGTAGACTGAGAAGACCCATACGTGGCCAGAAAAAATAATGAGAAAAAAGAAAAAGAAAAGAAAAAACCCATTACCATAAAAAAGTTATGTAAAATCCTTCTTGTGCTTGGGAGGCTGAGACAGGAGGATTGCAGGTTTGTCTAGCCTCAGCAACTTAGCAAGACCCTGTTTCAAAAATAAAAAGGGAGATAGAATGCCCCTGGGTTCAATCACCAGTACCAAAAAATAACAAGACAAAACAAAAACAAAAAAATCCTTAAACCCTTTGTGTGGAAGCACCATGCCAGATAGATTTACCTTCACATTCTACCTAACATTCCAGAAGCAAAAAAAAAAAAAAAAAAAAAAAAAAAAAAAAAAAAAAAAAAAAAAAAAAAAAAAAAAAAAAAATCCAACCTGAAACTATTCCAGAGTATAGAAAAGAGGCATGCCAGGTCATCTCAAATGACTTGAATAAACTTGATACCCAAGGCTGAAAAAGGACATTGAGAAATTATGTCTCAGTCTCCGCCACAGAAAGAGATGAAAAAATATTATAAAATGACTCAGAAAAGTAGAAAGAAAAAATACATTGTGACTAAAATGGGCTCATTCTAGGAATGTCTGTATTCTTAACATTAGCAAAGCAGTCAACTCTCCACATTAACAGGTTAAGGAAGAAAAAGCAGTAATATATGCAAAAAAGCAATAGAAAAAAATTCAATCTCCACTTGTTTTAGATTTCTAGAGCTGCCAGCACAACACCCAGACCGAATGACTTAGACAACAGACATCTATTCACCAGGGTCCTGGAGGCCAGAGACTCGAGGTCAAGGTCTCAGCAGGTTTGGTTTCTCCTGAGGCCTCTTTCCTTGGCCTGCAGGTGGTGGCGTCTTCATCCTGTTCTCGACTGCTCTTTCCTCTAAGCACATAGCCTCCTGGTGTCTCTACAAGTCTACTTCCTTCTTAAAAGGACACTAGTCATGTTGGACTAGGGACCACCCTAATTGCCACATTTTTACTTATTCACTTCTTGAAAGGCTGCATTTCCAAATCCAGCCACATTTTAAAATACTGAGAGTAGGGACTTTAACATATACATTTTAGGGGGACACAATTCATTCCATAACACCATTCACCATAACATTAGAATACCTAGTTGTATATAGTGGTTGGCAATCCAAGAACAAAAGGGAACTTATTCAGACTGATGGTGGACATCAAAAAAGTTTACAGCGCAAACCAGATGTGATGGCACGTGCCTGTAATCCCAGTAGTTGGGAGGCTGAGAGAGGAGGATCAAAGGTTTGAGGCCAGCCTCGGCAATTGAGTAAAACCCTGTTTCAAAATTAAAAAATGAAGCCGGGCGTGGTGGCGCATGCTTGTAATCCCAGTACTTGGGAGGCTGAGACAGGAGGATCCGGGTTTGCTGCTAGCCTCAGCTACTTAGTGAGGCCTCCGCAACTTAGTGAGACCCTGTTTCAAAATCAAGAATTAAAAAATAGGGCTGGGGGTGTAGTTCGGAGGTAGAATGCCCCTGGGTTAAATCCCCAGTACTGAAAAAAAAAAAGATTAAAAAATTAAAAGGACGTGGTGGTGGTGGGGGGCAGTAGCTCAGAGGTACAATCCCCGTACCAAAAATAAATAAATAAATAAATAAATAAATAAAGGTTACAGCAAACATTCAACTTTGAAACTGAAAGTGTGTGTGTCCAAAAAAAAGTTTCCAACTATAAAACATTTGAAACTGAAAGTGTATGTGTGTGTCCAAAAAAAAGTTTTCAACTATAAAACATTTGAAACTGAATGTGTGTGTGTGTGTGTGTGTGTGTGTGTGTGTGTGTGTGTGTTTCAAGAGAAGATGAGGGTGCCAACTATCATGGCTTCTTTCTATTTTACATTGTACTGAAGGTCCTAGACAGCATAATCATACAAAAATATAAACAATAAAGAATGTAAAGGAAGAAACAACCTAGCTACAGATTGTGGTTTTATATGTAACACACACATCAGCATGTCAATTTTTTTAAATTAAATTGTGTTACTTCTTAAAAATCAATATAAAGTTAATTGTATTTATAGTTACTTAGCAACAAAGTTAGGCAATGTGTTTTTAAGTTTTTTGACTTTTAAAGTGGAACCTTTAAAAGCATATGAGAATAATTCTGTTTTTTTTTTTTTTTTTGGTACTAGAGACTGAACCCAGGGATATTCTACTTCCGAGCTATACCCCTAGCCCTTTTTTAATTTTTTGTTTTGAAACAGGGTTTCTCTAGGTTGCTGAGGCTGTCCTTGAACCTACGATCCTCCTGTCTCAGCCTCCCAAGTACTGGGATTACAGGCATGCACTACTGCACCTGGCTAAGAATAATTCTTACAACTATAAAATTTGAGAAAAATTAAAATATAGAGATGATTTCATGGCTGGAAAAGCCCATTGTAGAGATGTGAATGCTCCCCAAATTGACTTATAGATTCAAAACGATAACATTGAGAACTACAGAACACGTTGTCTAGAAACATTTCTTAGCTCCCGTTAATTTGAGGAGAGCACCCTGCTTTCTGTGAATTGAAGTACCCATCTTCTGCATATTTCTTGTGGCATTTATCATACTTCTTTGTGTATAGAGGTTAAGAGCATAGATGTTATAGCCAACCTGTCTGGTTTTGAATCTTGGCTTTACCTCTTTCTACTTCTGTGACCTCAGGCGCGTTACTTAACTTGTCTTAAGTAAATGCTTTACCCTACTTTATAGGTGAGGAAACAAATACCTACATCACTGGGTTATTAAGATGAATAGTTAATGTCATGCACTTAGAGCCTGGCACATAGCAAGTATTATGTAAGTGCTGGATGCTACTGCTGTTTTCGTTCTCTCCCCCACTAGCCTTGAGTTCCTTCAAGGAAGAAAACAGTGTCTCATTGGATTATGCAGCTTTAGAGTCTGCTTCAGTACCTGGCACATACTCAAATGTTGGCCGCACTGTTACGTAACACAAAATAAATTCATAGTCAGAGCTAGGGAAGATCCACATGTTCTGAAGTGTGTCATATTTAAAGAAGCCTGATTCAATAGCCTAAAGTATTTGAAAAGGGAGTCCATTTCTCTCTTTGTGCCTTGGACATTAACTGCATAGCAACACTTGTGAAAATACCCTTCTAATTGTCTAAATCTTACCTCTTAGCTATTTTAGAAACTTTTGTTTACCAAATACCTGAGGTGCTCCCAGCACATCATTTTTGTGGTATCCAAGTGTGAAGGATTCAGGGTATCAGATTCTTCAACTCATGGAACCCTGAATTATCATTACTGGGGACTCTCTTGATTTATTTCCTTTCTCCCTCTAAATACTTTTATCCCCTTCCTCCAGTAGAAAATCATTCCAATATGCCGAATGTGTATCTCTTACTTTGTCACCTGCCAACAGTGACCATGTCACTGGTCCAATAAAAATCCTTAAATTTGATGTAATCAGATCCATCAGCTTTGGGCCTTCTGGCTTTTGCTTCTGAAGTTAGTGTTTTTTCCTGAGACAAAATCAAGAGTCTACATTAATAAACTTCATAGCATTCCATTTCACTGTGGGGTCTTTTGTCCATTGGTAGTCCATCTTCTGTATGTGGCATTAAGTTGAGATTTATCTATGTCCATCTAGTTAGCCAGGTTCCCAGCACTATCTCCTGCACAGCTCATTCTTTTCCCCACTAATAGGTGGTACCACTGTTAACCTGCATAAACTTCCCTGTATATATATGGCTGTGCCTCTAAGCTCTCCTCTATTGATCTATTTATTCTCTGCCAGTGCAGAGCATATATCTCTCTGGCTTCCTTCTTCCATCTCTCAGTTCACCACAATTCCTTTTATTTATGTTGGTTTTATTGCCTATACTGCAAGAAAAAAAATGTAGGTGTATTGGGTTTGTAAGTTCAGGATTCTGTTCAGCAGGTTGAAGGAAACTGTGAGCTCCCACATTGGTGAATATGCTCTGAGTGTACTGCCGGGGCACAGTCCTGGTCTCCTTGCCTGTTTTTTTTCTCCCAGTGTGCCTTCCTCTTCAGGAATAGTCTGCATAGTGTATAGAGACACAAAGGAAAGGAGAAAATCCCTTGTGACTGATTTTTTCTTTCTAAATAAGTTATTTAAAGTTGAGTCCTCCAAAAGCTGTTGACTTTTAAATAAATTACCTAAATCAGGGGCCATCTCGTGTGTGTGTGTGTGTGTGTGTGTGTGTTGCTGGAGGTTAAACCCAGAGGTGTTCTACCTATGGGCTATGGCCCCAGTCCTATTTTATTTTTTATTTTGAAACAGGATCTTGTTAAGTTACCATGGGCTGGCCTCGAACCTCTGATCCTCCTGTCTCAGCCACCCAAGCACTGGGATTATAGGTGTGTGCCACTATGCCCGGATCTGGGGTCATCTCTTCTTAAAAGGAAAAAGAACGCTGGGCATGGTGGCACATGCTTGTAATCCCAATACTTTGGGAGGCGGAGACCGGAGGATCCGGGTTCACGGCCAATCTCAGCACGTGCATGTGCACATGATCTCTCTCTCCTCTTTCCTCTCTCTCTCTCTCTCTCTCTCTACCTAGTGAGGCCCTCCGCAACTTCATGAGACCTGGTTTCAAAATAAAGCGTAAAAAAATAGGGCCGGGGGTGTAGTGCGGAGGTAGAACACCCCTGCGTTCAATCCCCGGCACTGCAAAAAAAAAAAAAAAAAAAAAGGAAAAAGAACATATAGAATAGAACTTGCTCTGGCATAGTGGCACACACCTGTAATGCCAGTACTTGGGAGGCTGAGAAGGGAGGATTGTAGGTTCAAGATTTGCCTGGGAAACTTAATGAGATCCTGTCTCAAAATAAAAAGTAAAAAAGGGTTGGCACTTAATGGTTAAGTGCCCCTGGGTTCAATCCCCAGTACCACACACAAATAAAGAAAAAGGCAAGAAAGAGAATTTGCATACAATTTAAATAATTATTACTTAACTAATTAATTAGTGGGCATCTTAGAAGCTGGGGGTTTAAGAGTGTCCTGCCTTTCTAGTTCCTTCCCTACATCCTGCCATGACCGTGAGATCTGTGCCTACCAGTTGTGCTTAATGCCACTATGCAGACTAGTCATGTTTTGTCTGTGAGAGGCTTTCCTTCAAATAGGAACCTATGATGCCACTGATAATTTTCACACACTTTGATGGAGTCTAGGGCTCTGAGGGAATGAAAGCTGGGAAGGAGACAGTATTCTACACATTTTGCCAAAGTGCACCATTTTTTTTGTGTGTGTGTGTGTTACTGGGGATTGAACCTAGGGGCATTCTACCTCCGAGCTATACACCCTGGCCCTATTTTTTATTCTTTATTTTGAAACATGGTCTCACTAAGTTGCAGAGGGCCTCACTAAGTAGCTGAGGCTGGCCGCGACCTGTGATCCTCCTGTCTCAGCCTCCCAAGTACTGGGATTACAAGTGTGCACCACCACACCCGGCCAAAGTGCACCATTGACTCGCTCTTTACACACAGTCAGTGAGCACCCCACAGTGCCAGCCTAAATTCAAGGCGTTCTAGACCGTGCTTATTCCATCATGGCCTCTTATTATGCCCTTCATGCACGTGTATATTCTAGCACACATCATGACCAACTGATGGTGTGTGCATAGTGGGGCTAGACCTGCTGGAGAGCAAAGGAAGAACACCACGGAGCATCATCCTAATTGTTACATCATGTCTTTCTACTGTCCACACTGCCTCCACAGATATCGTTCAGAGAACAGAGGACAATTTGGAATTAGTAGGTCATTTTGGCATTATAAAGGACATCCTACTGTTGTAGCTTAAGCTGTTTGGCCAGTTTTATTAATAGGAACTGAAAGAAACTGAACCAAGGCATGGAACTTCAAGGGGTCCAACTTACAATACCATGATCATATGTTGTGATATAGCTCTTACATATAATTCTGAATCTGTTAGTTTAATGGTTAAGATCCAGCTTTGGCAGAAGACAGCTAAGTTTCAATCCCAGGCACTTTATTAGCTGTATGAGCCTGAGAAGGAAACTTAACTTCTAAGACTGTTTCCTTGTCTTTAGAGTGGATATAAAATAGAGGTGATAGAGGTGACTGCTTCAAGATTGTTGTGAAGACTAAGTATGAATATCCTGCTAGCCTTCCTGTACTGAAAGCATTGCTGGGGGCATTGCGTTTTCATAGACATACCTTGGTGTTAGTCTGGAGACGCAAAAGAATCCTGCTTCCACCTCTGACCATTTAGGATCTCAGGAAAATCACTCAACTTTAGAGTTATATCATCTTTATAATATATATATCATCTTTAAAATGTTGATGAAATAAAGTAAACTAAGCAAAAGGATAAACTGAAGAGCAATAAAAAGATCAAGATTGGCTATAGTTGATTCTTCTTTGGCTTTCACCAGTGTGACCCAAAATAGGATCAAAAGAAATTGTGACCACAAGAAAATAAAGTGTGAGCTGGGCAACATAGTAATAGTAAGCCTGCTTTATGTGCCACTAAACTCTGCATTTTGTGCCATCTATATGAACGGAGCCAAGTACATCAGTAGGAGACCTTCTGCTGCAACTAAAGTGAGTGAATAACCATTAAATTCTTGGCATTTCATTTGTCTGCTTGGATTATTTGGCCACTTCCACTGGTAAAAACCACATCACCTAGCAAGTGAACAAAAGCTCGTATGTTACACAGTGGGTGACAGATGCCCATGCACGGAAATGCAGAATTACTGCACTTCTCTTTGGTTAGCAGAAATATCTATTGAGAACATACAATTAGATAGAACTCTCATTATGTAGAAGTAAAATATCAGATAAATTATTATAAGAAGTAGCTGTGTTAAAATAACTACTTTGAATCTCAAACTCATACTTGCTTTTATGAATTTTCTCCATAAAACATTACTTTGATAATGTCTAGACTCCTTGATTAAATGCTCCTGTCCACATACAGAGTATCAAGATGTAAGCAATGCTTTGAATTTACCAAGTTATACGGCCATACCACCCTGAACGCGCCCGATCTCGTCTGAATTTACCAAGTTATGTCTGTTGTTGTCTTATGCCAAGTAATCCTCTTCAGTCTCCCAATTTTTAGGATATGTTTAGAAGGAAAGGAAGAAAAACAAATGTTGCCCAGTGCATAATTAATTGTACAACATCTTATCCACTAATATTAAGTGAGAATTTAGTTTATACCCTTTAAAAAAAGTATTACATCCCTGATGTGACACTCTGTGGTAAGAAGTCTAGAGGGTTAGATAACTCAGTCATGTCATGGCAGGATTAACAATTTTGTTTTGCTAAAGGATAAACAATTTTTCTTTCAGCCACAAAGGGACACTTCAATAAGTTAATGACTTATTTATGGTAAGGAAAGGAAATTATAGTAATATTGAGACCATGTGCAGCTCTTATTTAAAATTATGAAATTCAGCATTGCATTGTTTCTCTAGCCTCAACGTTCTTCTGAGAAGTAATTAACAGTCAGATGATGCTTGGTTATTATGACTGGTGGGGGAAGCAATGGGGCTCTATTTCTTTGTTCAACTCTTTCAGGAAAAGGCCACAATTACGGAGTACGTAGAGGAATATCAGTCATAGTTATGAGTGGGCTTGTTCATAGGCCATTTCACAGCACAAAGCAATAGCACACTATTCAGTTCTCAGGATATCAAAGGTCATTCATGAAAATGATTTGACAAACTGTAATCCTTAAACTTTTTTTTTTTTTTGCGGTACTGGGGATTGAACCCAGGGGTGTTCTACCTCTGTGCTACACCCCCGGCCCTATTTTTTTATGCTTTATTTTGAAACCGGGTCTCATGAAGTTGCAGAGGGCCTCACTAGGTAGAGAGAGAGAGAGAGAGAGAGAGAGAGAGAGAGCTGAGGCTGGCAGCGAACCTGGATCCTCTGGTCTCCACCTCCCAAAGTACTGGGATTACAAGCGTGTGCCACCACACCCGGCTGTTGTAATCCTTAAACTTGATAAATTACTCTCAAAATTTTGTAAGAACTATGTGAACTCAAGAAACACATGTGGAAACACAAGCTTATTTGCATACAAGAAAGCCTCTACCAAGGATAATTCATCATATTAAAGACAAAGGTCTGTTGGGCACAGTGGCACATACCTAAATCCCAGTACTTGGGAGGCTGAGACAGGAGGATCCCAGGTTCAAGGCCAGCCTCAGCAACTTAGTGAGACCCAGCTGCAAAATAAAAAAGGGCAGGGGTTAGAATGCTCCTGGGTTCAAAGGCCCTTGCCTTGAGCCCACAGTAGTTCAAGTCTGTTTATTTATATTTTGCAGGGCTGGAGTAATGGTAGAATAGTAGACCGAATTAAAATGTCAGAGTCTCCTCAAGTATTATTTTTCCTTTGATGATCTCATTTGAGATACTCAATTTCCAGATATGTTGTGTAGAATGCAGCACAGATTGACAATAAACGGAACTTTGTATCATGATCTGAAATTCTGAAACAGAAATTGACACTGCTGGGCCATGGAGCAGATAGGGAGAAAATACTATTTTTGTATCATATCAAAAGTGATAAGTTCAATTTTCCAAAAGTTTAAAATGTCCCTTATATTGAGAAAAGAAAGACTTGTTTAAACTTGCAGGTTGATACTGAGTGGTGTCCCAGCCCTCACACCACAGGTGCAGTCCTCAAGAAAGGAGTCTGTCCACAGATGAACAAGATCTTGCCTTCATAAGGGACAACTCAGGCCGTGGAACATCTTAGTAAATTAACAGATGTTTTTGATAAATCTGTAACTCAGGAGGATTCATCATGTTCATTGTGTTCAACAAGTACAAAATTAAGCAAGTTAAATCAGTCCCAAGGGGGGAAAAAAAGCTGCGTAGGCAAACTATCAGATGATGGAAAGTGGGGGTCATCACTTCAGAAGTGTAAACTGCTTATCCTACCTGAATATAGTTCTGCTCAGAAAAGGCTTCTATTGAAGGAACCACCGGTGTGAAGTTTCATATGACTTTATAAGAATTCTCAATCTCATGCCTCAAAAATGGGTTAGTTTAATATGTGATATAAAATTTGCATCAGATTCATAGCACCAACTAATTGGAGGAAACAATAGTATTAACTATGTTCAGAGCTCGGTGGTGGTGCACACCTGTAATCCCAATACTTGGGAGGATGAGTCAGGAGGATCTCAGGTTCAAGGACAGCCTCAGTAATGTAGCAAGACTCTCAGAAACCTAGTGAGACCTGTTTCTAAAACAAAAAATAAAAAGGGCTAGAGGTGTAGCTCAGAGTTAGAATGCTCCTGGGTTTAATCCCCAATACATATATACATATTATATATTTGTGGAGTATACACACACATATGTAACTGTGTGTGTGTGTGTGTGTGTGTGTGTGTGTGTGTGTATTACTATGTTCTGGGTAATAGTGCTCTGGCATGCATTGGGCCACAAAAAGCCAATCTCCTGTTCCTGCAGGGATGCAGAATTATTTGGCAATTAACATCATAGATTTTGGAGACAAATTCCAGGTAACGTTGAACTCACATTCCATCTTTTATGGATTAGGCGATTTGAGGCCAAGTATTTCACTTCTCTCTGGCTCAATTTCCTCATCTGTAAAATGCTAATAAGAGGACCTACCTCCATAGAACGGTATGGATTCAATCAGTTAATACATGTAAAGCTGTAAAGCACGTAGAATGGTGCCTGGCACATAGGAAGCACTCAAAGCAATTTTTTTCCACCCATAATTGTGCAGGGTTACTTGAATCATAGCAGAAGGCCAATTAAGGGGTAGATTGTGCAATGAAAATAAACTACTATTGAGGCCTAAAAGCCGAGCCCTGGGAAAGAGGTGGGACATGGAATGCCTTGAGATAAAGGACTTGAATTAGAGGAGGAGATGGGACATTTTAAGTGATTGGAAAAGGCAAGATTGACTTTGGCCTTTAAGAAAAACAACCTAACCAGAGTGGTAAAATCAGGTGGTGAGAACACCTCACCCAGAAATGGCTGGTTGATGGGGAGTTTGAACGTTATGATTGAGGAGATCAACTTCTGACAGGAAACCATTATAGTTTCCTCCGGGAATATTCTGGAAATAGTATAAATGAGAGGCAAAGATCTCCAGATCTTGAGGATGCCTCCACTGGCTAATATTTTCTCTGGATGAGATAGGCAGGAGTGGGCAGATGGCAACCACACTCCTATAGGACACAGAGGAAGTTTAGGGACTGGCCTTACCCTTTGTATCTGAAGGCTTCCAAATCCTCATTTAGGAAAATGAGAATGAGAAAGAGGGGTCAAGACTTCTGAGTATTACAAGGAATGTTCTGGGCATTGGAGCTCTACTCAATACAGCTGCTTGTAATTAAAACCACCTGGAGGATTAACTGCTCAAAAGGGCTGATACTAAGGCAGAACATGAGCCATGAATGAGCCTTGGGTGGGGGTCAGGAGAAAAAGCTTTGGAGCCATTTAACATGAACTCTTTCCCTGGTATGGATTTTATTGTGCACTTTACCTTAATAAATGGACTGAGTATTATGTTATGTCATGCTATGTAATATTCCATAAGAGTTAAATCAGTTAAGAATTTAGAAGTACTGCTTATTGTCCTCAGTTTCAGAAGGATCATGATAGAGTAGGAAAAGCCTGAACTAAGTAACCTAAATTCTGTTTCCACTAGCCAGCTCACTTGTTCTGGATTTCATTTTCTTTAAAGAAGAGATGGTTGAACAACTTTATCGATGCAGGGTTTTCTGTAACTTGAGTTCCTTGGCTGGGGGATACTCTCAAGGGATACTTGGTACTGATCCTGCAAAGGCACTGCTCCAGCTAGATGCTGGCTAAAAAATAATTTACCCTCCTCTATGCTCCCTCTGATTTTCATAGCACAGCAGGACATTGCTATAGGTCACTTGTTCACAGTGAGCCCTTAAATGCCTTTTTTTTTCATTTATAGAACTGTTTTTCTCAGATTCCCCCTCCCCTGTTTCCAGTCTCTGACCCACCATACTAATGGCATTACCCAGGTTCCCTTGCCATGGAAGCATTGGCTAGAGACAAGGAGGTGGGAGTTGAAGAGGAGTGTATTCCTTTCCTGCTGGGGACTGGTGTGGCAGTGGCTCTCTCTCTGCACCAACAGCCCTTATTGGTGGCCCTCTTCCATGGATTTAGCTCTTAGTAGACTACGGTGACCTTGGTTCTGTCCTCTGTCCCTTCATGCATGAAGGTAAGAATGGCTTCCTGTAGGGATAGTTCTTGGTGCTTCCCCATCCCTTGCTGACTTCCCTGCATACTCCTGCCCACACCAATGTGAACTGTTCCTTCATTAAACTCCCTGCCCAACCCCATCTGGCCTCCTATTTCCTAGAAAACCCATTCTTCAAGGAGTATACAGTGATGAAACCAAGCTGACACAATCAGGCATTCCAGATGAACATGTAACTTCACCAACCTTTATTTTACTTATTTTTTTTATACCGAGTATTGAATCCAGGGGCTTCAATCCAGGAACCTCTGAGCTAGAACACCAGCCCTATTTTATTTTGAAAGAAGGTCTTGCTAAGTTGTTGCAGGTCTGGCTAAGTTGCTGAGACAGGCCTTGTACCTGCGATCCTCCTGTCTCAGCCTCCCAAGTACTGGGGTTATGGGTATGTGCCACTGCACCCGACCATGAAGCTTTATTTTATATATGGACACACTTTCTTTTTAAGTATTTACATATGTAGCTTTATGTCTGAATCTTTTGATTAGAAGGAATATTTTAAATGGCATGAGATATCTTGAAATAGTTTTTGAAGAGAAACAATGAAGTCACATTGATTTCAATTTTAAGGGTATGCAAATTATAGACATGAAGATGTGTATCAAATATTCCTAAACAGGCTAATAACTGCTACAAGTAAATAGAGTAAGGGATTTATTATAGGTCTAAAGCCTTATACAATTTCGGGAACGAGTGGATGAGTCCATGTGATGTTGAGTCTGAAACCAGCAGGTGGGAAGAAAAACAAAGATGGACTTGAACTCCCAGAGATGAGCTGGGACCTCTATGCTCTCGGTGGCCTGGAGAAGAAGCTGACACCTTTCACCACTGAATCACATGTGCCTTTGACCCAGGATTTGGACATACTGAAGAAGGTCTGGTGGTAGCAGGAAGAACTGAGGGCTCAAGGGCTGCCTTATGCAGGCAAGGTGAGTAGCCCATCAGCACAGTGTCCAGCTGCCTGGCAGCGGCCCTGACTTTCAGAAGGTAAAACAATTGGCTGAAGCATCACTTCTGCTTTCTAAATCCTCCACAAATTTTTCCTGTAGCTAACTCAGGAGCACAGAGGGATGGGAATTCTGGAGAATAGGAAGCTTGACAGAGTACAAGGCTAACACAGTCCACCTCTGTCTACTTGTCATCCATATATACCACCTTATCCAGACTTATCTTCTAAATAAAGACAATGGCAAAATCAGGCTTCCACCCAACAAGCCACAACACTTGACAAAAATGCTTTGACCCTTTCCTCAAAAGAAGAAAAATCCCTTTAGCTGTCTGTGGGTGATGTTCATTCCTCCTTCAACTGAGTCATACTCCTTGTTGATATCCTATACCTGAGATATGAAGTTAATTACCATTATGTTAGATAATAGGGGAATTGAGAAGGGAAGAAAACTGTGTGTGTATGTGTGTGTATGTGTGTGTGTGTGTGTGTGTATGTAAATACATATATATATACATATATATATGAATACATTCAGAGTAAAATAAAATAGAAATACTAATCATTACTATAGTCCTTGTTTCTGTGGATGATTATGTGGCCTGCTCTTCCACTATCTTTTTTTTTGTTTTTTGCAGTACTGGGGATTGAACTCGGGACATTCTACCTCCAAGCTATACCCCCAGCCCTATTTTTTATTCTTTATTTTAAAACAGGGTTTCACTAATTTGTGGAGGTTCTCACTAAGTAGCTGAGGCTGGCCATGAACATGCAATTCTCCTGTCTCAGCCTCCCAAGTACTGGGATTACAAGCGTGCACCACCACTCTGGGCTCTGCTCTTCCACTATCTATTCCATATTATCTTTGCCCTCAACAAGCATTTTATGTTGTCCTGGGTCCTTGCTTATTGGGGTGATCCAAGTCCTTCAGGTTCCTGAAGGCAGCCCTAACTGGACTGGGTTTTTGTAATTTTCTACTGATGATAATCTTAGGGTGTATATATTACTTTCTTTGGGCTGCCATTCAGATTACTACAAACTGGGTGGGTTAGAACAACCAAAATTTATTCTCTCATAGTTCAGGAAATCAGAAGTCTGAAATAAAAATGTCCGCAGGTTGTTTTGTTTTGCAGCTAAGAAGGTGAAGAATCTGTGCCCAGACCTCCCTCCTGGCTTCCAGTGGCTGCTGGAATCCTCAGTGCTCTTTGGCTTGTGGCAGCTTAACTCTAGTCTGTCTCCATCATCACATGGCCATCTGCCCTCTGCATCTCTCAGTCTCTTCTCTTTTAACACCAGTCCTTCTGGATTAGTGCCCATACTAATTGAATATGACTTCATCTTAACTTGATTACACCTACAAACACCCTATTTCCATATAAGATCACATCCTCAGGTACCAAGGGTTAGAATGTCAACACATATATTTGGGAGAAACAGTTCAAGCTATAACAATATGGGGATATCTAAATGTGCCACAGGAGCCAGGCGTGGTGGCGCACTCTTGTAATCCCAGTACTTTGGGAGGCGGAGACTGGAGGATCCGGGTTCGCGGCCAGCCTCAGCTCTCTCTCTCTCTTTCACTCTCTCTCTCCCTGTCTCTCTCTCTACTTAGTGAGGCCCTCCGCAACTTCGTGAGACCCGGTTTCAAAATAAAAGTATAAAAAATAGGGCCGGGGGTGTAGCGCGGAGGTAGAACGCCCCTGGGTTCGATCCCCGGTACCGCAATAAATAAATAAATAAATAAATATGCCAAAGGAAACCTCATGCATTTCAGACACACCCCTCCTTCTCTCCATTTTGTAGCAGTGAGCAGCCAGATACCACTTGATAGAATCAATCATCCTAAATAGCACAATACCCCCCTACTCCCACCCCACTCCTGCTTTTTGCCTGATGACTAACTGAATGGGGAATACAAAGTGGCCAAGTTGCGGTCTCAACTTCTAATTTAATGAAACCTTTTCTGTGTCCTCTAGTAGAAGCTCTCCCCGCTTAGAAATTAAGAATTCTAAATCAGAAGACCCTAAAGTTACAGGGTAAGAGCAAACTTTTGCCAATGTATTGCCCAAGATAATGGTAAGAAAAACTATTCTCTATTTTCAAACTTGATTCCCCAAATCCTGGCTGCTGGAGAAAGCACAATCTGGCTTACACTGTGTATCGCATCATGGAGGATATTACCCCAGGTCCACAAGGTGTTGCCATGTAGCTGAGTCTTCAAAAGCCATTTCATCATTCGTTTAGGCCATTTGCTCAGGGTGATGGGGAATGTGATAAGACCAATACAATCCGAGACCATGAGCTCATTGCCATACCTTGCTTGCTGTAAAGGGAGCCTCTTGGTCAGAGCAATGCTGTATAAAATTCCATGAAGGTAAGTAAGGCACTTCGTAGGTCCCCAGATGGTGGTTTTAACAGAAGCATTATAGATAGGAAGGACCAATTCCTGTCCAAGGTGGGTATCAATTTCACTGAGAACAAAGCACTGCCACTTCTATAATGGCAGTGGCCCAATGTAATCAATCTGCCACCAGGTGGCTAGCTGGTCCCCCCACTCCCCATCCCTATGCCTGTCCCCAGGGAATGGTGTCATATTGGGAGTCCAGTGTTGATCTCTGCTTTTGGGAGATCGGGCTCTCAGCAGCCGCCTTAGCCAGATCAGCTGTGGTGAGAGTCCATATTGTGAGCCCATACATAAACGTCATCCCTATTGTGGTCACAGCTCACCAGGCAAGGGAAAGAGTAGCTGGGGAAAAGGGCTGATTGACACCACAGTGCAGGACAACTTGTCTGATGATTAAGATCCTCTCCTTCTGGTCTTTGCTCTTTCAGGAGCATTGAAGTGAGACAGGTATATCTTCACACTGTGTGTAAATGTGTCTAGTCACATAATGTGTGTATGTGATCCACTGGAATGTGAAATTTCCAGACCTCTTTGTCAGCAACTTTCCAGTCTTGTTCCCTTTCAGTCCCTGACTATCTACCTAAATCTTTAGCTACTGCCCACTATCAGTGTAAACCTCCAGCATCTTTCCTTTCTGATGAAATGAGCAACCAGATAGCCATCTTTCCTTTCTGAGGAAATGAGGAACCAGATGCACCGCTCAAAGTTCTGCCCCCTGGGAAGAGCATTTCCTTTAAATGCTGCCTTCCACAAACACTCTGAGGCAGGGCTGTAGTGCTGTAGTCTCCTACTTTCGGGTGATGTTGGGAAATCATGCAGAATTGCCTAATTTTTTTCTTCTTTTTTGGTCACCTAGCCAGAGGGCATCCCCCTGAGGCTTTAGGTGCAGGTTAGGAGGAGGAAGGCTTTGTAGCAGCTGTGAGATTCTGGGCCACTTGATCATGCAACTTGCTTGTACCTTCAGTACTGCTGATGACTGAGGAGCCAGGGGAAGGGGTCATCTGGGGAATGTCAGGACTCTTTAAGCCCAGGTCCCTAAGGTTACTATTTCCAGCTTCTTCCCTCCCCAAAGTGACAAGAAATGTGTTGGCCATGGCTTGCCCTCCCACCCCATTGTTATGAAGGCTTCAATGCCTCAGCTATTGAGAGTAGAATTTTAGAGGGGATGGGAAGGGGAAACCTCTCAGCAGCCTTCTGTGAGAGTAACCATCCTGAGGACAGGTGTTCCAATGGGTGTATTCTGGGGCTGTACAGATTCCAACATGCTCTGCTCCTTTCTGTTTTACAGTCTCAAGAGAGCTTGAAGTCACACTGCAGTAAAGTCTCTCAGCCTTTGTCCCTTCAGATATAGCAACACTGTCACTCTGCCTTCCCCAGCACACCTCATGTAGAATCACGTTTTCTTCTTTCAGTTTCAGTTGCTGCAGATCATGTCTCACCTTTGCACGTGTCTGCCCTGGGAGAGGCCCTGTGGTGGGTCTGACCAGTGGTGGAAAGTGTTTGATTAATGGACAGCGAATGTCCACTGAATGGCGAGTGGGTGTTGTTTTCCTTTGGCATCTTAGAGGCTCATACTGAGTTAGGTAGGAGTCACTGCTGAAGGATTGTCTGGTCAGGAAGAGCTAAGACAAGGCAGAGCTGGGATTTATACTATTTTACTGGTAGAATCATGCGTCGCCTCAGATGCCAATGTGCGGAGCCCCGGGTTTATAAGGTGTGTAACTGGAGTATGAGGACAGTAAGGAGGTCTGCCAGTGAGATGGCTCCACTGTTCGGTCACTACTGGGGCCTGTCCCAAAGAGTCCATCAACTATGGGAGAGTCATTACCACACCAGGAAAGTCATTATCCCACACTTCCTGGACCCTGAAGTCTTCTCATCCAATCTCCATTCTCCTTAGTTCTGCTTAGTTAGCCTCCATCTGTACTGCACAATTTTTTTGTGAAAAACCCTTAAAAGAAATTGGTAATCTGAACAAGCTCATGGACATGATGGCTGTCTCTGGCTATGATTTTTAATTAAAAAAAATTGGAGCTCTTTGGTATGTCCAAATTGTTAGCAATAAACAAGATGTTACTTTTCTAACTTCTCCAGGGAGATCTAGTTTCAGGCAGGGATCGGGTTTAGGTCACAGTCCACTTCTTGGCATCAAACACTGGTGGCCTACTTGTCTTGAGGAAGCGTAGGAAAAGGTCCTCCATATTCCTTGTTCCCATCTCCCCTAAGGGCTGGTTTCTCCCCAGAGCCCTTGATTGGCGTATGGTAAGCTGGGTTTATTCTGCCATAGTATACTGCTTTCATATTAAATTCTAGCTCATGTCACCCTGCATGCTTTGGAGCCAAACTGACTTTAAAAGCAGGCCAAGCTAAGCCTAAATAATGTGATCCTAGGAAAAGCAGAGAAGACTTCTTCCTAATTCCATTCAATTTGGTTAACTCACTTGTTTATCTGAAAGATAAACCATCTCCACTCACAACATGTTTATCTGAAAGAACAAAAGTATGAGACATATGAGAGCGGCCATAGAAAAATCCCATAGATTGAAGTTGTCGCAACAACAATTTTAAAGGAGAAAACTAGCTTAACGATGCATTACTTCTATTTTTAAAGCTTATGGAAAAATTCTTGCCACATATGTGTTATGGCAAAGCAAAATGCAGGCACGGAAAAATGACCAACTTTAAAAATAGCAAAATACTTGTGATCCCAGCTTGGAGTGATTAGAGGTACTATAGCTCGGGTCAGTTTATAGGCTTCTGTTTTTAATTTGCTTAAATAGTCTGGTGCTTGGCTGGAGCCAGCATCCAGCTGCCTCAGCAGACTGATGAACTTTTCATCCACCCCAGACATACCCAAAAGACGCTAGGAGTCATGAGCCTGAAAAAGTGAGAGGCCTTCTACCCTCCTGTACCAAGGAAACCCTGGAACTTCTGGCAATGTTTTCTCAACTTGGAGCTGAAACTCTTTTGAGTTCTACTTAATAAAGAAGAAAATCGCATCCCAGCTTCAAGAACATCATTAGTGTAATGATATTTCCACTGCCCAAACAGATGTGGAGCTGGAGGGTCACACTGCTATGCCCTGTCATGAAAAAAACGAAAGTGGACTCCTGCCCCCCATTTTATGTCACGCAGAATGATAGCAGCATTCAATGCTCTTTCTAGGTGATGGAGTTATGGTTGTGTAGTAGGATGTTAACCATTTGTTCCATAAACACAGAACACCTCCTGAAATCCAGGTTAAGGTCTTCTTGTGGACAGGGTGTAAGCTTCCTAGAGACTATCTTGCCTTGTTTATAGAAATAAAATTATGCATTTAAAATCTCAAAGAATGAAAAAATGAAGAGGAACTCTAAAAGCTAAATGACTGATAGAGAATTTCAGGGGGGATAAAAAGATGAAAATGGTAAGAGATAGCATTATAGAATGGGGACCTCATTCGTCACACACTGTGCAACACCTTCTATGAAGTCCTCACGCCCTCTGAGGACTCAAGGGTGAATCAAGCCCAGATCCCAGCCTCTGGATGCTTAGTTTTATTGGGTGTCCAGTTGCACACCACTGGAATGTGAAGTACAGAGTGCTGAGTGTCACTGTAACATACAGAGACTCTTCTAGTCACAGAACTTTAGATCTGGAAGAATCTCGGATATATCTCAATACAGTCCCCTCTTTTTGCAGATAAGAAAACTAAGAGTTTGTCACGTGTTCAAATTAAATTTGGGATTGTGCTGGGATTGGCCCCTGGTCTGGACTTTGCAGGTTAGGTGAGTCCAGGCAGAGGGGAGAGTAAGGGCCAAAAGCAGGGTTGACAGGCATGGTGGTGCACTCCTGTAATCCCAGTACTTGGGAGGCTGAGTCAGGAGGATCGCAGGTTCCAAGCTAGCCTGAGCAACTTAGTGAGGCTTTCAACAACTTAGCAAGCCCCTGTTTCCAAAGAAAAGAATAAAATAGGGCTGGGGGTGTAGCTCAGAGGTAGAATGCCCCTGGGTTTAATTCCAGCACCCCCTCCCTCATCCCCCCAAAGAGCAGGGCTGATATCAAGTCAGGAGGTACTGACTCAGGCATACATGAGCCTTACCCCTGTTGCCTATATTGACTGGTGTATGTCCCTGCTGGCTCATTAAATATTCCAGATGTCACCCTGGGCCAAGATACATCTCATTTCCTGTTCAGCTAAATCAGTGTAACAGGAGAGAGCGTTTTTAATAATGAAATAGTAGAAGGCAATTAAATTATTAGCCTTGAAGCAATACCTGATATAGCACGGCTCTCTCTAAAGAAGTCCCAAATGAAGAATGAATGTGCAAGAAAGTACAATGCAGTATAAGCATGGCAAATGGAAATGTATAAAGAATCAGCTGCATGCAATGTTACGGTTCCATCTATAAAGTTTAAGAACAATGTTAGCTGAAATATTCGCAGGTGCAAAATTAAAAAGAGGGACAAAGAACCTTCTTACTTTGTATGGTAATCAAGTTTTTATTCCTAGAAAGGGGAGGGAAAGGGTGAGAGTAAAGGACACCCAGGGGCCTCCTTCCTGTGACAATGTTCTATTTCTTAAACACTGGTGACTTCACTGGTGTTCATGCTATCACAATTCACTACGCCATACATCTGTTTTATACACTTTTGCACATGTTACATTTAATAATGGAAATTAAAGCAGGCTGAAGTTTGTTTTGTATTTTGAAGGCTAGGACAGTAATGTGGACCGATCTGCAGGCTCAGTGAGCAATTGCATGTCGAAAACAAAGGAGCCTGGGAACCAAGGAACTAAAATGGCCTTGAAATTAGAAACATGGAGAGTAGCTATAAAAATCACAGTCGGGAGAGAGGTCTTTGCCAGCCTCTGACTCCCATGCACAGTGTTATTGCTTAACATGAGGCCAAGGAGACCGGAGCACTGCATTCTTAACACTCCTGGGAGATATGCGCAACCCGATTTCTTAGAAAAACACACAATAAGAGCCAGGCGTGGTGGTGCACACTTGTAATCCCAGTGCTTGGGAGGCTGAGACTAGAGTTTCCGGGTTCGCGGCCAGCCTCAGCTACTTAGTGAGGCCCTCCGCAATTTAGTGAGACCCTATTTCAAAATAATGAATAAAAAAATAGGGCTGGGGGTGTAGCTTGGAGGTAGGATGCCCCTGGGTTCCATTCCCAGTACCACAAAAAAAAACACACACAATAAGGATTATGATAATAAATGGGCTGAGAAAGTTAAAAAAAAGAGAAGAAGAATGAACTGTTGATTTGGGGGATCACTGATTTTTTTCATTGTAATCGTTTTTTAAGTGTACAGTTCAGTGGAATTAAGTACATTCGTCATGTGCAACCATTACCTCTATTTCCAGAAGAATAACCGATTTTCAAAGAGTAAAATTAGAATATGGGACCTCCAGTCTGATGTCCTTTCTTGGCTGGCTTGAGGCAGCAGGGAGCCTGTGGTAGACTGTGTGCACGGGAAGGGAGAATAGTGCTGGGGGGGAGGGTGTACCTAAGACTTGGCTGTTCCAGCTGGCGCAGTCTGACTCCTCACCTGCTGCTGGGCACACTGCCCTTGGTATGAATGGTCAGGCAAGGTCACCACACACTCACCATGTCCAGCCTTTCTCCAGTGCTGCTGATGGACACAGTGCAGCCTGACTTCACACGCTGCAGCAGGACCAGGCCAAAGGATCTGCTGTGTACCACAGAGGTTCTAGCATCCCGGGGCTGCAGCTGCCATGATTAGGGTTTGAGTCTATAAATCTACAGGTCTTCTACCAAGGCCCTATGTTTTCTGCAGGCAGCTGCACACATTTTTATGTCAAGTGAATAAAGTCTTAAAACATTTTTCCTTTGCTTCATTTTGAATAACCAGATGGTCCCAGGAGTAACAAAAGCAGAGCTAGGAATCTCTAATCTGATGAGGTTTCTTTTCTTTTCTTTCCTCTTTAATTTTACCACATGTAGACCCTGACATTATAATAAGGACACAGGGCACAGGAACTTACAATATAAAACAATCTAACCCAGATGTTGATGGCAGACTGATTTCTGTAAGCACTGATTTCTGTAAGAGGTCATTTCAAAAGTGGGGAAAATGTTGGGATCCTAGAATAGCAGTCACAGCTCCCAGCTAAAATGTCCCTGTAGGCCTTGCAATCAAGACCATCACTGATACACAGAAATTATTTATATGTAGCCTACTTTTGTTCATTATCATCTTCTTTCCTTTGTCTCCTTTTCTTCTGTGACCTTCCTTCCCACATTCCCATATTGCCCTCTCTATAGCCTCCCAGGATCATCTCTCCCACACTGGATTTTCAGGACTCCCCATGGAATATCTCAGTCTGTATTTCTGAAAAGGCATCTCACATGGGCATTTTTATCTCTACTATTAAAATTGTTTAATACTTTTCTCACCTCCAAAGGGTCCTATATTGACTTTCCAAGAGAATAATTTTATAATCTTTCAAGATTTGTGTAAGCAGGGCTGCATCATGACTGCAGATGTCCCCAGACACATTTACCTTCATAGGCCCTTTCTATGTAATAATATTAAAAAGTGTGTTTTACAACTGTATTGGGAAAAGAAAAGGTGTGTGTGTGTGTGTGCGTATTACTGGGGACTGAACCCAGGGGCGTTCTACCTCTGAGCTATACCCCCAGCCCTATTTTATTTTTTATTTTGAAACAGAGTCTCACTAAGTTGCTGAGGGCCTTGCTAAATTGCTGAAGCTGTTCTTGAACCTGTGATCCTCCTGTTTTAGCCTCCTAAGTACTGGGATTACAGGCATATGCCACTATGCCTGGCTTAGATTAGATTCATTATTACAATACACTTTTCCCTTTATTTTTAACATTTTTTCCTTTAGTAATAAGACAAATGAAAATAAAAACCATTTACATGGACTCCTGCAAGTATTGTAGGCCCCAGGCACTCTCTCTGCTGCTCCTCATGGATAGACCAGCCCTGCATGTTACCGTACCTAAAGATTAACTTGTTATATTAGTTTATCAGATTGTATTTGGTTATAACTTAGGAAGGTGCTGATTGCAAATAATAGAATAAAGTTCAAACTGGCTTAAACAATAAAGGGAAAGTATAGTCTCTATAGCTAATAAGTATATGGTTTATGCTGGCTTTGTGCCATCCAGGTACCTGATCTTATGAAACTTCCATTCTACAGAGAAAGACATAGAGACACCATGTAATAGACCTTACTTTCACCTTCCCAGTAGCCATTGCCTCCCTACCTTACTATCAGAAGTAATGATAGTATGGAATGGAATGGAATGATGAATGGAAGCTGAAATGCTGGATACTTGCGTTCTCAGTCTCCCTTGAAGCTAAGGTTTGGATATACAATCAAATTCTGGCCATTGCAACTTCAGTGAAAGGATGCTGATGGCTTTTTGGAAAGTTTTCCTCCTCCTTAGATGTGCAAGTTCCCACTCTTCCCATCCAACTTTGGGATACACATGAGCTTCTATAGCTGCTTTGAAGCCATGAGAGGCCACATGGACAATACTTTGAAGATGGGAGAGAAGAAAGACCTAATTCCAGGGTTGAACTGCATTTTTGTTGACACTGTAAAACGAACTACCTTTGAACACTTGTGGAGTGTATAAATTCTAATTTAAGCAACTTTTAGGTGGATATTCTATTACTTGAAACCTGGTACCAGTATCAAGAAAAAACGCCCCAGAAAATTTCAGATATTGATCAATGTTATGAACACAATAAATATCATGGGAATTACTTCAAACTGGATAATTACAGAAGGCTTCCCTAAGGTGACATTTGAGTCTGGTGGAGCCAGCTATGCAAAAATCTAGGAGGCAGGGTGCTTTAGACACCTTAAGATGGTAATTGCTGGGGTGAATTTGAAGAACAGAAAGAAGTCCATTGATGAGAATGCAAAAAGTAAGGGGAAGCAATGTGAAGCCAGAGAAGTGGCAGGGAGCATTTTCATTTTTAATGGAAACCTTCAGCAGATAAATTGACTTAACAAAATAGGATGATTTTGGTTCCAGGAGGTGCTAAACTTAAGGACAGGTATATTAGTGGTTTTTTTTTTGTCACCGTGACAAAAATACCTGACACAAACAATTTAGAGGAGAAAACTCTATACTCTAGAAACTCACAGCAGTTGGAGGAGAGGAGCACTAGATGGACCAGACGGTTGGAGGATAGGACTAGTAGCATCTTCTACAATAGTAAGCCTCTGATTAAATTACCCATTTGAAGCTTGTGTTCCCTCATTTGTAATGAATAAAATTGTATGAAAGCTATGGGGTTCCAAGGAAAATCACAAGAAATAGTTTCTGTCAGGAAGCTAACTAACGAAAGCCCCCAAGAGTTAGTGCTTACAGTTTTGTAGATTTAAAAACTCCCTAATAACAAGATGAAAAGTTACAAAAACTGACAATCACAAGTGAAGAAATGTAATTGAAATCCAGGAATTTTTTTTCACTGTAAATTTAGAAATGCAAACTTAAATGAGTCACCATTTATTTCTTGCTGAAGAGAAAATCAAAGATAGTGCTCAGTGTGGACCAGGTGTCCTCTTGGGAATAGAGAACAATCCCCTACATTGCTATTAAGAATGTAAATTAAGCTGGGCATGGTGGTGCATGTTTGTAATCCCAGTACTTGGGAGGCTGAGACAGGAGGATCACAGGTTCGCGGCCAGCCTTTACTTAGTGAGGCCTCGCAACTTAGTGAGATCCTGTTTCAAAAATAAAGAATACAAAATAGGGCTGGGGGTGTAGCTCAGAGGTAGAATGCCCCTGGGTTCAATCCCCAGTTCTGCAAAAAAAAAACAAAGAATGTAAATTAGCCGGGTGTAATGATGTACACCTGTTATCCCAGTTCTTGAGGTTGAGACAGGGGATCGCGGGTTTGAAGTCAGCCTCAGTAACTTAGCAGGGCCCCCAGCAACTTAGTGAGACCCTGTTTCAAATAAAAATAAAATAGGGCTTGTGGTGTAGCTCAGAGGTAGAAACCCTTGGGTTCAACCCTCAGTATCCCCTCCCCCATAGAATGTATATTGATTAGAGGGCACATTGGAAATCTATCTGAAGCCTTTAAAAGCATGAAAATCCTTTTAAACTGTGCATTCTCACTTTTAAGAATTTATCTGTGGAAGATTTGACCAGATACCTAAAGATACAAGTAAGTGTAGAGTAGTATTTGAATATTGAAAAATTGACATTGACCTAAAGAGTTCATTAAATGGAAAGGGATAATAATGGCAAAGCAGTTACTGTAAATAATAATGACATAAAAGTGTACTTACTGATATAGAAATAAATTCAAGCTTTAGTCAGAGAAGCAAATTAAAAGACAATAAGTTTCAATTTTAAGAAATTTGGAATTATATACACTAACAGTAATTATCTTTGTGCACTGAGTTATTTTTTGTCTTCTTTTTGTGATTATTTGCATCTTCCTGACCTTTCTGCAAGTGAACAAGTAACAAAATAACTCAAGCCTGTAGGTATAATCCTTATTTAAGGATGGTCTTTAACCACAGTTCCTACTTGTTTTTTATTTGTTGCTAGTTCTCTGGAGCATAATTTGTAAGTAAGTGTTTGGAACATATTTAAAGAAAGAATGAAGATCAATTTGATTCAAGCAAACAGGTATCCTTAAAATCACCTCAACAAAAATCACTATGAGTAGTCGGTGCACATTCTCACTGGAGGAAAAGAAAGAAAATCTTTTGCATAGTTAGAGTAGTTGTTGGGGCAACTGTCTTAGACCACTGCTTTGAAAAATGATTTACATTCACCTGACAATTATTTATTGATGTGCTCATTCTGTCCTTAGGCTAATTTTACATTTGGCAAATACACTATATCAATCAGAACCCTGACAGGAGACAGATGGCACAGTCCTAAAGGGTAATTGAGGAGAGATTAGTCAAGAAACAGTTTACCAAGATGAGGGCAAGGCTCAGAAAAGCAGGATACCAGGGTTAGCAACATCCCAGACTGGTTACCATTCTTGGTTGAAAGAGCAGTGGGGGAGGACCTGTTATCACAACCCTCAGAGAGCCATCTGAGAGAAGCAGGGAAAGGAACAAAACTTACTACCCCAATCTGTGTGCGCACACACACGTGTGTGTGTGGGGGGGCGGTTACTGGGGATTGGACCCAGGGGCATTCTATCTCTGAGCTACACCCCCAGCCCTATTTTATTTGTAAATTTTGAAACAGGTCTTGCTAAAGTTACTGCATGCTGCCTCAAACCTGCAATCCTCCTGTCTCAGCTTTCCAAGAACTGGAATTACAGACATGCACATGAATCTTCTTTTTTAATTAGTGCATTTTAATTTTACAGAATAATGGGTTTCATTGTGGCATATTCATACATGCAAAAAAATTCTTTGATCTTATCCACCTCCTTATTACCTCCTCTTCACCTTCCCCCATTCCCTTATTCCCTTCCTCTTTTTTTTTTTTTTTTTTTTTTTTTTGCGGTACCAGGGATTGAACCCAGGGGCATTCTACCTCTGCGCTACACCCCTGGCTCTATTTTTTATACTTTATTTTGAAACCGGGTCTCATGAAGTTGCAGAGGACCATACTAAGTAGAGAGAGAGAGAGAGAGAGAGAGAGCTGAGGGCTGGCCGCGAACCTGGATCCTCCGGTCTCTGTCTCCCAAAGTACTGCCCTTCCTCTTCTTTAATAGTCTCCCTGTTATTTTCGTATTATTGTCCCCTTCCCCTCCCCCACCTAGTTTCCACATATGAGGAAAAAGGTGACAATTTTTTTTTTCCAGGTCTGGCTTATTTTGTTTGACATAATCATCTCCAGTTCCACCCATCTTCCTGCAAATGACATTATTTTGTTTTTCTTTATGACTTAATAATATTCTATTGTGTATATATACTATATTTTATTTATCCATTCATCATTGATGGGCACTTAGGCTGATTCTATAACTTAGCCATTGTGAACTGTGCTGCAATAAACATGGGTATACAGGAATCTGTATGGTATGTTGACTTTAATTCCTTTGGGTATATACCAAGGAATGGTATAGCTAGATCATGTGGTATTTCTATTTTTAGGTTTTTTGAGGAACTCCCATATTGATTTTCATTGTGGCTGTACTAATTTACATTATTACCAACAGTGTGTAAGGGTTTTTTTCCTTGCATCCTTGCCAACACTTACTGTTTTTGTGCCCTTAATGATAGCCATTCTGAATGGGGTGAGATGAAATCTCAATGTAGTATGTGTGTGTGGGGGGACCAGGGATTGAACCTAGAGGCGTTCTACCTCTGAGCTACACCCCCGAGACTATTTTATTTTTTACTTTGAAACAGACTCCTCCTGTCTCAGCCTCCCAAGTACTGGGATTATAAGCATCCACCACTGTGCTCAGCTTCAATGTAGTTTTGATTTGCATTCCCTTGATGGCTAAAGATGTTGTACACTTTTTATATAATTATTGGCCATTTATACTTCTTTTGAGAAGGGTCTGTTCAGTTCATTTGCCCATTTATTGATTGGGTTTTCTTTTTTTTTTTTTTTTGGTGTT
>PVJS01023161.1:0-29863 GCA_004027185.1 Glis glis | reverse complement strand
AAAAAAAAAAAAAAAAAGAAGCTAGGGAGAGTGGGACTTAGAAGGGACTCCAGACAAAGGAGAAAACTTTAGATGAACAAAGAAGGCGACCTAACTGAGGGAGTTGGGAGGGGGTGGAGGGAAACACACTAAGGCATATGATGTATATACACAAACTTGTAAGACTCAATCACTATGCTGAGCACGAAAAGGAGGGAAGGGGAGGGAATAGGATGGGATTGGAGGGAGGGCTAAATGTGCAATGTGGGCATGTATGATCGTGCTACCCTGACACTTATCAAAATGTATAATTACAATGCACCAATAAATGAATGTATATAAAAGAGAAGTGGAATTGCTTAGTCACATGGTAATTTTATGTATAATTTACTGAGGAATCAGCAATAAATTGTGCATCTTTTAAAACATCCTCTCTGAAGACTTTTTTTTTTTGTACTGGGGATTGAGCCCAGGGGCATTCTACCCCTGAGCTACACCACCAGACCTAATTTATTTTTTTATTTTGGAACAGGGTCTTGCTAAATTGCTGAGGGTCTCTCTAAATTACTGAAGCTGGCCTCAAACCTGCAATCCTGTTTTAGCCTCCCAAAGACTGGGATTCCAAGCATGTACCACTATACCTGGCTCTCTGAAGACTTTTTTAAACTGTCCTTTTCCCTTCCACCCAAGTTATCCTTCCTTCTACATATTGCTACTGTTTCCAATTTAGACATCACTCCTAGCACTTGAACTTCAGCATAATAACTTTATTACTTGCCGCCTATCAGTAGATCGTAAACTCCTAAAAAATAGAACCCAGGCCTTCTTTTTCCTTTTTCTTTTCTTTCTTTTTTTATTTTAAACTCTGACACCATTTATCTTTGGTGAATGGTAAGTTCTCAATAAACCTTTGCTGGGCAAAACCACAAAAGACCAGAAAAGACTCAGCTTCAAAGAGGGGGTCTTTCGTTTGGGAAACCGAGAAGAACTTGAGATGCTCTAAAGCGGTAATTGCTGATTTTAATTGTAATTGCTGAGGCTCTGCTGGCACACCAAGGGTGCTATCGTAGTTTATGTAGGCAAAGGAAGCGAGGGGGCGTGTGCATGTGCAGAGAAGGATGGGCCGCATTTTGCATGCTGCAGCTTTTTGACAGCTACATTTGCAGCATCTATCAGCCAAGCGACCTCAACCAGTGTGGGAAAAACTTCTCCAAATTCCCATTTTGAACAAGTCTGAGTTGCTGGACTCCAGGCTGCTCTGCTGATATCTGAAAACACCGCATTTTGTAAGCCATGGTTCTGCCTAGAGAGAATAGACATTTTTGGCAATCTTGCAAAATCACAAGAGTTTTAATTAAATTGCTCTCAACATAGCTTTACTTAATGAGTCGTAGGACAAAATGTTGAATTAACACAAAGCATTTCCTAATGGAGTGAAAACGAATGGGAGGTGGCTTCTGCTATGAGCTTCCTGTAATTGCAACCACCAATCAGAGGTGTCCGCCAGGGCTCCCCATGGAATCTTTTTTGTCTCTGAGTCAGCATACAATATCAAATGCCGAAAAAGAGCTGGCTTTCCAAGTGCAAAATCATTGAGGGTCAGACAGAGATGTATAGGCACAGCTTGCTTGCTAAGAGCTTATAATCTATCTGTAAAGGTGAGAAATGGGCACCTCTAGGATCATTATAAATTTAGGTCAAATGCATGATTGCTAAAAGAATAATATAAGCAACTGAGGGCATTAGGTGGGGTGCAGGGCTTGGTGGGAGGAGAGACGCTGCCCGAGCAGGCCTCTCAAATGTGGACACGTGTGTTCAGACAGGAGCGAGGGTCGAGTTCCACGTGAGGAGCATGGTGCTTGACAAGGACGTGAAAAGGTCAAGGACCATCATGGAAACGAGTCTGAATGTAGCAGGATCTTCAGGTGAGGAAATACGTGGATACAAGAATGGCATGAGTAAATTGGGAGTCAGGCTGAAAAGCGCATAGAAGATAAAAATAAATTTAGACCTTAATCCGGTAGAGAGTGAGAAGCCATTTGTGTTTCTGAGCTGAAGAGTGACATGTTGACAGTTATGTTTATGGAAAAGTCATCTAACAAGGTATTAGAGATGGGCTTAAAGGAAGAAAATAACGAACAAGGAAAATAAGCAAAGAGACTTGAAATAATTCAGCTGCAAACAGGGAGCTTGAACTGGTGCAGCATTAATAGGGATACAAAGAAAGGTATAGGTGAGGGTGGGTCCAATAGGTAAATTTGGCCTTTCTTTAGTTTTAAATACGTATTTATTTATTTATTTATTCATGTATTGTGGTACTGGGGATTGAACCCAGGTGTTACTACCTCTGAGCTACATCCCCAGCTCTATTTTACTTTTTTATTTTGAAATAGGGTCTCATTAAGATGCTAAGGATGGCCTCTAACTTGCAATCCTCCTGTCTCAGCCTCCCAAATGATATATTTAAATGTTGATTTTTATTTTTAATTTATGTATTTCTACTTCATATTCTCCAGATACCATTCTGTTGAACACCAGAACCTCTTTAGCTAACCTCAAGTTGTTGAGTGATGTTCCATAGCAGGACCACTCTCCATCTTGGTCTTGATTCGAGATCTCAGGTGGATCCTAAGCGCTGTCTGGCAACCTGAGTGTGTTCCTCTGATGAGTCTACTGCAGGGGGAGCTCTGTGTGGGCAAGGACCTCCGCTCTGTCCCCTCGTCTATATCCCAAGGGCCTAGAACAGCGCCTGGCATGCAGCCTGGGCAGCGAACATTATTCACAAGTAACTCACACTCTCTCCCTCCTCAGACTTCAAGCCTTATCACAATTCACACTCAGCTGTCAACCTTGCTATTTATTTCACTGAGAAAATAGAATTGCTCTGAAGAGAACATCCATTTACACTCCCAGACAAGACAACCAGCCCACTTGCACCCTCGCCCACATGGACTCATTTCCACTTAACCCAAAGGACAGCAGGTCCCTGCTTCTATCCAAGGCTAACCCTCCCAGGTGTTGACTGGATCCCTCCCCTCCCGCCTGTTGACTCTTCTCTCTCTTGCATCACCGGGTTTCCCTCTCAACTGGACAATTCCCAACAGCACACAGGTAACTTTGGAGGAAGCCCCGAGGCAGAAAAGCCATGAGGGGCTGGGACATGTTTCCGAGGTGGAGTTCTGGAAAGCCGCACAGACCTGTCCACTGAGCTGCCTTTAGGTGAGCTGCAGCCACCCGAAGCCTCGGCAGGAGTTGACCACAGTTTTCCCAGCGTGTAATTCATGCCTGAAAATTAGTAGGTGCTTGTTGTGCAACCAACCAAGGCCGGGAAGTTGCGGGTTCAATCTGAAAAGAAGTGAGGCATTGAAGGGGGGTGAGACATGGCTTTATTCCAGCTGCAGCAGGCTCAAACAGGAGGCCGAGGCCTCCAGTACCCAGTGGCGGCCCACTGGGTACAGGGGAGCTCTGCATGGAGACTTCCCCATAGCACATAGCTTATCCGTGCATTTGCCTATACACGGTCTGCGCACTGGACTGTCTCATACTCCAAATCAGAACAGAAGTGGCAGCTGGCCAGGGCACGGAGTTACAGAAGACAACATGGCGTCCTCAAGGACATGCTTCGCTGTTTTTCATACAACAGTGGCCTTCGCCAGAGGAGGGGAGGAAGCCTGACACACCACGTTCTGACTGTCCCCATAGTGCTCAATAAATATTCACTGAAGAAAGAATATCTGCCATCTTAAATTGTCCCTCCCTGGACTCCACATCCCTTCCAACTACCATCCCATCTCTGCACCCTTTTAGAGCAAAATCCACAAGAGCATCATTGAAATGCTCACTGTCTTCTCTCCCGGCCCCTTAGTCTTTTTTTTTTTTTTTTTGCGGTACTGGGGATTGAACGCAGGGGCATTCTACCTCTGAGCTACACCCCCAGCTCTATTTTTTATTCTTTATTTTGAAACAGGGTCTCACTAAGTTGCGGAGGGCCTCACTAAGTAGCTGAGGCTGGCCGCGAACCCAGATCCTCCAGTCTCTGCCTCCCAAGTACTGGGATTACAAGCGTGCGCCACCACGCCCGGCTCCCTTAGTCTTTCTTGATCTCACCCGAGTTCCACGTCTCTGGCTACCACTGGACTGGAACTGCTCCTTTGAGATCACTAGCAACCTCTATTTTGCCAAATCGAATTCTTAGGTCTTTTAAGCACCATTTGACTGGTGAATTGCCCCTTCCCTTTCCCTAACTGCCCCGTCCATCCCTGTTGTGTTTGCTGGTTCCTACTCAGCTCTAGCTGCAATCTCCCAATGCCTGCCCTCAGAAATGTTTTCTAGCACATTTTACTTCATGTCCTAGCTATATGCTGATGACTCTCAAATTTATATCTAGGCCCTGAATTCAATACTCATGAATCCAACATCTCCTCTTGGGTTTTGAATAGGCCTCTCTCCTCTCCTTTTAAATTTCAGGTGCAAGGACTGAGGGTGGGGGCAGGGCTCTGTAGTAGAGTGCTTGCCTACTATGTGTGAGGCCCTGGGTTTGATCCCCAGCACTGAAAAAAACAAAGCAAAACAAAAATTTCAGGTGCATAGAATCTTTAGTTGATGATATACTTTTTGACAATGCTTAGCCCTCTTTTAATTAAATGATCTATTTGTTGCTTAAAATAATATTAAAAATACCTAAGTACCTATTCCCCAATATTGAAAATAGAACAAAGACACAGGCCCTACACGATCTGACTCACTGGGTCCTCACTGGCTACCATCCTCTGCTCTTTCTTTGGTCTAAAGTCTTTGAAGTTGCTCTTCCAATGCCCAGAGGTCTCATTCCCAAGATATCTCCATGTGCCTCTCATTCTATTCAGCTGTTACTCATTAGTGAAGCCTCCTCAACCTCTTCATTAAAAACAGGCTTCCTGCTAGGTGTGGTGGCGCACATCTGTAATCCCAGTACTTGGGAAGGTGAGACAGGAGGATCGCAGGTTCAAGGTCAACCTTAGCAATTGAGCAAGACCCTCAGTCACTTAGTGAGACCCTGTTTCAAAATTAAAAATTAAAAAAGAGCTGGGGGTGTAGCACAGAGGTAGAATGCCCCTGGGTTCAATCCTCACTACCAAAAAAAAAAAAAAAAGAGAGAGAGACAACAGGCTTCCTCACCCAGCTGTGTGGCAGTGGGCCCAACCCACTCCGGGGACAGTGCCAGGGGGCAGTTCGACTAGGGCGGTACACCTGTCAAACAGTAAAGCCAGCTCAGGAAAGCAAAAACCTCCTGCGGAACAGAAGGCCAAAAGCTCACTGGATCTTGATTTTCGGTATGAATACAGACTGTGAAAGCCGGGCCTCATGATCCCTCTAACTTTCTGGGTTTTCAGCAGGAGGTGTCAGAAAAGTTACCACAGGGAGCACTGGCTTACAGCAGGCAGGCGTTCACAGCCCACAGCGCCGTGCCTCTCTGACCCAGCTGTCGGCTCTGCCCAGCAATGTGAAGCAGAACTCGCCAAGCACTGCGACTGTGTGCCTAGCGACAGGAAATGGGTTTAGACCATCATAAGACGGGACTTTATTTGGCTTTCCCTGTTTTGACAAAGATAATAATAACAATGACAACAACAACAGTAACATAATCCTTGCATATGTTATGAGATTGGAGAATTTTAGTGTATTTTTCCCCCAAATGATTGTTAAATCATGGAGAATTCTGTTACTTTTTCAATATAGCAATTACACATAGGGCACATCTGTTCTGATGTAGGGCCAAGTGACTCTTCAAGAAAATGAAAAGAAAAATGAATCTCAGATATACTTTCCCCCTCAAGCCCAGTGTCTGGTTGTTTAAATACCCATCTTACATATATGTAAAAATCTTTTTTAAAAGGAATAGTATTCCTCCCCAATTCCTCCACCACTTTCCAACTCTCTTATTCTGTCTATAACCCCTTATGAGTTATTGTAGGTGTACTTGTATACTGTCTGTCTCCTCTCCGTAGCTCGAGTACTCCATGGGGGCAGGGCCCTGGCCTTGTCCTCCACTCTAACTCCATAATCTAGAACAGACTTTAACACATAGTAGGCACTTGTAGAAGGTTAGGTTCTCTGGGAAGCGGACTGTGAGATGGAGTTTGGTGTGCATGACTTCTTCTAGAAAGTATTCTTGGAATCAACAGCTATTAAAAGGAACAGAATGCTGGGGGTGGCGGCATGTGCCTGTAATCCCAGTACTTGGGAGGCTGAGACGGGAGGGTTGCAGGCTCGAGGCTAGCCTCAGCAACCTAATGAGACCCTCAGCAATTTAGCAAGCCCCTGTTTAAAGAGGAGGAGGAGGAGGAGGAGGAAGAAAGAGGACTGGGCAGAGGGAGAAGTTGGTATGATACAGTTTTGATGAAGGCCTCAGCCAATCCCATAGGAAGCTCTGAAGCTGGGATGGCCCTTCAGCGCTGTACCAAGTTGGGGTAACAGGTTTGGACCTAGGTTTCCCCAGGAAGGGGGGCATGGCCTTGGAGGAGGGGCTCTCTTTCTAGGCATCTGTGCAATGGGCTGATGGAGTTTCCTTCCAGCAGCCTTTCTAGGAGTTGAGGAAATGACTCTTCATTTCTGAAGGGGGATCTGAGTAACACATCCCAGTGCCCACCAAAGTACCCAAGAAGGTGCTTGAACCAGTGAACTTACAGAGTCCAGAAACAGGACAGATGGGCGAGTGTTCTTGAACTGCAAGAGAGAAGGTAAAGCAGAATCCAGCCAGCACATCCTTATGGCCAAAGGCCTCATCTGCTCACTCATCCAGTCCCGACTGTAAACAAGCCCTGCGCTGGGTGCTAGAAGGGACATAACACGACAGACAACCCCGACCTCAAGAAAGAGAGAGACATAGCTCAGATGTCCGTGGTACAAAGCAGCGTGTTATAACTCACGTGTGTGGAAATGAGAGCTTGTAGGGGGGAAGAAGAAGGGGAATCTCCCAGCAAGGGGAACAGGGAAGGGCTGGGGAAGGCACATGGAGGAGGCTTTTGGAGCCTTGCAGGAAGGCTAAGACTTTGCTGGGCAAAGGAGGAAGAAAGGCAGCTGGCAGGCAAAGAGGCATTAGATCGAGGGCTCAGATGTAGAAGTCCCAAGCCACGGGGCCGATAATCTGCTCTGTGCTCTGATATGTGCAGGTTCGAGGCTTCATTGCCCACGAATCCCTTGAAAGCCGTACAAACAACCTGTGTGTTCCCAAGTCAAATCCCGAAAGAGGCTTTCCTATTTGCCTGCTAACTCTATCAGCCTCAGGGGCTAATTTTCAGGAGTTCTATGTGACTTGTTCTACTTTTAAAACTCTAATGAGCCAGTAAATCCAATCATCCAAACTATAAAACAGTCCATTGTATTTGGGAAACAGAGTGCAATATATACAGAAAAGACCATACTGTTCTGATGAGAAACCAAAGGTGTGGTTGCCAAGTCTGATTTTAAAAGTTTAGAATCAAATAAATCGTCATAAATCTCATCAGTTGGGTAACCTTACAGATGAAGGAAACTGAGGCATAGAAAGAGGAAGGGGCTTCTTCAAGGTCACCCAGCGGATCAGTTTCAGAGGTAAAACCCAACAAGAAACACGCAGCCCCTGGATCCCTCAGGTGACCTCCTAAGTCTTTGGCTGGCTCCCTATGCGATGCTAGCCATCCTCCTTCTTTAGTTAATAGCGACAAGAGCCACTGGCCAACACATTTGCTGGGTCAAGTGGCAGCTCTTTTCTAATTGTAGTGACCATAAAGAGGAATGACAGCAGTTGAGTTAGTCTGGAGCCTGTTTTCCTGTAGCTCATGAATGGCAAGCCAAGAAATTAACTATGGGCTGTATTGTTGGGGTAAGAGAATGATTTACGAGGCCCTGGCAGAGGTCACCAGGCTTGGCTCTGATGGAAAAAAGAAAATACTCTAAGGCTGCAATTTGCGAGAGTGACGAATACAGTAGTCATTTGAACCCATGGCTGCAGCTTGAAGCTCCCACTGGCTTTGTGTTTTCCCACCAGTTGATTAATTTCTCTTTGCTCAACCCAATCAAATGAATAGCAACTTCCTGGTATGCTTCTAAAAGAGTCTCTCCCCCACCCCCTACTAGAAATGAACTGGGCGTTTCTTAAGGACCTCGATGTCTTTGTTCATTGGCAGCCTCAGACTCTGGCTTGGAATGTGTGGGTGATCTTGTGACCAGAAAGGACTAAGAAGAGGTCTGGATGCCAACAAGGGTTACTGCAGTGTTTGACACCTTGGAACCAGCTGCATGATGGGAAATGGCGCTGTTAGAAATTAGGCCTGAAAGATACAAAAAGGCCCAAATATGAGATTATACAAAGTATGCTCTCTGGCCTGAATAAACTTAAAAGCAGGTAAATGTTTATTATTTATTCCCAATTGATGACTTTTTATTGGTGCATTGTAATCATACAACATGATGAAGTTCAGAGTGATAGAGGCATACATGCACACAGCACGACATTGTGATTGGCATTGATAAATTTGTGTATATACATCACTTTTTTGTGAATGTGTGGTACCGTGGATTGAACCCAGGGGCATTCTATCTCTGAGCTACATCCCCAGCCCTATTTTTTTATTTTTATTTATTTATTTATTTATTTATTTATTTATTTATTTATTGCAGTACTGGGGATTGAACCCAGGGGCATTCTACCTCCAAGCTGCACCCCAACCCTATTTTTTGTTCTTTATTTTGAAACAGGGTCTCACTAAGTTGTGGAGGGCTTCACTAAGTAGCTGAGGCTGGCTGCAAACCCGGATCCTCTGGTCTCAGCCTCCAAAGTACTGGGATTACAAGCGTGCGCCACCACGCCTGGCTTTTTATTTCTTATTTTGAAACAGGGTGTCACTAAGTTGCAGAGGGCCTCACTAAGTTACTGAGGCTGGCCGCGAACCTGCAACCCCTGTCTCAGCCTCCCAAGTACTGGGATTACAGGCATGTGCCACCACGCCCAGCTTATACATCACTTTTAACTAGTGAAGAAAGGCTCAATTTGTCTCAGTGGCAGGGCACATGACCACAGATTCCTGATTGTGAGCCACTTGAAGCTTTTATTTGGGCTCAGATGTAGAAAGTCCTAAGCCACGGGGCCAATACTCTGCTCTGTGTTCTGTATGTGAAGGTAATAAAATTTTATTTTATTTATGGGAATTCAAGTGCTTTAATTTTGGCCTACGAGTTCTGGCAGGAACCATGTACATATAGCTATGTTGTTGATACCTGTTATTCTGTTTGTTGAGATCTTCCATAATGTCTGGTTTCAAGATGAAACTTGGGTGGATTGAAACTTTATAGAATTACATTCAGTTTCAAATATCATTATTGAGAGATAAATCTGGCTAGTGTTAGACCCAGCAGAAACAGTTACATGACTCTTGTGGTTGTACAATGGACCTGATTAGATGCTGGTGGCCTGCTACTAAGTTGTTAGATAATTAATAAAAATATTTTTGTTTTCCTAAACACTTTGGCCCGCCACTCCCTATGGGTCAAACTTTGGAGGCTAGAGTTTAACATGTCATTCATTGGTCCCTCAAATTGCCACCCTCCCTGTCATTCACTTTTGCCCAATTTTTGTCAAATGGTCTTGTTCAAAGGAAAACTAACCAAACTGGTAACTTGCACCTGTCTCATGTGCTTGTTATCTATTCCTGTGTTCTCCACATGGCTGTAAACAGGCTCAGTTTCATCATTTCCTAATGTTCAGATTCAACCAAGATGTGTCCTGTTGGTGGTGATGGCGATGGTGTGTGTCTATGGGTGACATGATGTATTGTCTTGCTTCATCCTAAAAGCAGCCATATTCACTTATCCTCTACGGACGAGGAAATGAGAAGATGCATTGAATAGCGAACAACTCCAACATCTCAGTGTTAAAGAATAAAAAAAAAAAAAAAACAGGGCCGGGGGTGTAGCCTGGAGGTAGAATGCCCCTGGGTTCAATCCCCGGTACCAAAAAAAAAAAAAAATGACAACCATTTGATTTGTTCATGATGATGCGGGTCTGTAATTGGGGCCTGCTGGGTGATTCTCCCCCTCACCCGAGGTCATTCGGCTGGCAGGCGGGCTGCAGTGGGACTGGTTGTTAGGCACCCCAGCAGGATGATTCACTCATCTTTGTCGCACTCTTTCACTTGGTGGCAGAAGGGTCCTCGGTGGGCAGAGAGGGCAAGCCTAAACGCACAGGCTCTGTCATGCACGTTTGCTAGCATTCCAGCGGCCATGCCCAGGGTCAGTTCAGGCAGCGATGCCCAAAGGCATCGGTACAGCCAGGCAGGAGTCCTGGGGCCCTCGGTGGACGAATCTGCCACAGTTTGCATTTCTGAGAATTTTTGTGTCACGTCTTAAGACTACCGAAGGTAAAGCTTTCAGGTGAGCTAGAAGTTTTTGCCTTAGAAGATAGCTTTGAGAATTAGGGAAATCTCTATTCTTTATTAATATGGCCCCATTGATACACACAGACATGTAAAACCTGAGGAAACTCAAATTAGTTGACTTTGACCAAATTCCCTTAATCTCTGAGACAGCTTGCCATTTGCAAAGCTCCTGTGATAGGGTTCTGGTAAGGATCACAGGGGCTCAAGGTCTTCTGTGAAAGTGTAAAGACCCACACCTATGTGGGTGCTCTCCCCATCACAGCCAGGGCGTGCTACGATTCTGGAGAACTTTAAGCCTGGTGCGTAGGATAATGGACAGATACACCACGAGAAAATAGAACTCTGAGTGACTAGGCTGTTTAAAGAACTTAAAAAAAAATATGAGAGGACTGTTTGATTCCAGATACATTGAATTTGTCTCTGTCTCTGCTACTCTTTTTCCTCAAGAACAGGGAGAAAGCAGATTTTGTTTGTTTCAAACATCTGTTTTGCCTTTTTTCCTAATCCTAAATGGCTCCTCTATTTGAAATGCGTCTTATTTCCTCCTGTCTCTAATAGTGTCAGTCCAGCTCACGAGACTTCTCCTCCAGAAGGTATTTGATGGATCACACCCCAACTGGATCCCTGCTAACACATCCATCAAGTGTCACCGAGTCCTCTTTATGTCCGGGTTGGTGCTAGGACTTGGTGACAAAAAAAGATGAACGAGGCATAGTTTTTATCCTCTAGGAGCTCAGACTAGCGATGAGACAGATGCATAAACAGGAAATAGTACTATTATTGTGTGCTGTGAAGGAAAAATACACATTTGTTCAACAAACATTTAATGATTGCTTACTTTGTGCATGCCTTCTGCTGGTGTAGAATACAAAGAGGAATAAGATACCTTTTCTATTTTTAAGGCATGTCTAGCGAAGGAGATGCACAAGTCAACAGCCACAGTTCAGAAACCCAGAAGTCAGTACCAGGTTCACCTGGGAGCTCAGAGTGTGGCGCCTGACAGATGGAGGTTGAAAGTCTCCCATAGATTGTATATAAAAAAAGAAAAAAGTTAGGCATGATGGTGCATGCTTGTAATCTCAGTACTTGGGAGGCTGAGACTGGAGGATCCAGGTTCATGGCCAGCCTCAGCTACTTAGTGAGGCCCTCTACAATTTAGTGAGACCCTGTTTCAAAATAAAGAATTAAAAATAGGGCTGAGGGTGTAGCTCGGAGGTAGAATGCCCCTGGGTTCAATCCCCAGTAATGCAAAAAAAATAAAAGGAAGGAAGGAAGGAAGGAAGGAAGGAAGGAAGGAAGGAAGGAAGGAAAGAAGGAAGGAAGAAAAAGCCAGGATGGAGAGAAAATTATGTCCATGGGAGAGCATGACATTTTAGGAATGCCCCGGGCAGCTCAGCATGGCTGGTTCACAGAATGAGAAAGGAGGACATGAGACAAAACTCTGGAGAGGTAGACAGAGGCCAGACCACGAGCAGGCAAGATGTCACATCAGACCTGCATTTTAAGAAGATCACTTTAGCAGAAGCAGGTGGATTGACATATACAGGGGCACCCTAGGGGCAGGACAATGGGCTGTATGGACAAACCTTTTCTGTTTTCCTTTCAGTGAGAGGGTCAGAGGACCTGCTCTTCTCATTTGACAATTTTTTTGAGATTGCAAAAAGACACTGAATATATATGACATAGGACCATTGCTGTTGAAGGTGAATTAGCAAAAATGATCTCTGACATTTCCCCCGGCATTCAGACTTCCAATGAGACAGGATGCTGCTCAAGGCACAATGTTTGCTCTCTGCCTGTTGCTTCCTCCATCCTTGGAGGGAAATGCTCATGACTGCTTGTGACTGCTGACAGTGAAGGTGTTCCGGGCATTCTGCACAGTCACCCAGCCTCGGTCCATGGGCTTCTGGAATAACTGTAGAGTAAAGCTGGAGAAGGAAGGAGGATGGAGTGCTAAGGAGAAGGCATCAGGGAAGAGGGAAGTGTCAGAGTGGAAAGATCTCTGCAGTCAAACAGAGCCAGGTCCCCATCCTGGGTGGCTTTGGGAAAATCACTTTGCTTCTCTTCATCTCTTACTGGGCTGGTTGGTTGGCTGGTTGGTTGGTTTGAGAGAGGGTCGGTGTGCCTTCCCTTTCCCCAGAGTAAGTCGAGGGCAATGCCCTGGAACCCATGAGGCACCCAGGAGACCGGATCCTTCCCAGGTTTGGGGAAGCTGAGGGCTGTGGGAGCTATGGTTTCCGTACTTCCTGGACATTCTGACAAAGGCCCAGGGGTTCTGCTCATCAAGCCCTACAAAGAGCAGCCTCACCTCAAACAACTTGCCCAGCCATCCAGCATCACTAAGGGAAGGCCCAAGGAAGGCCCTGGAGGACAAACCAAGACAAGCCAGCAGAGTCCTCCAAGTGACAGAGAAAGTGGCCAAAGGAAGATGACTGAAGGAGCCCACCAACCACGAGGGCGGGCATCCCTGGGCAAGGAAAAGCATTCTGTCACCCTGGAGGAACACACAGATATTACTCTGGTTCCGACTCCAAAACCTGTACAGTAAGACACAGAAAATAATGGGGAAAGTCACTGTAAAGCAAACACCGTGTGTGGTGTGTGGGAGGAGAGAGAGAGAGCGAGAGCGAGTTCAAACCTCAGAGCATTGACCTGTCCAGCACTTGAGAAACCCTCTGGACTCTCCTGATGTTACTCTTCTCTGAGATCCTCTGCAAATGTCTCCCACTCTGTGCCCAGGTTGCCTTCCTTCTCCTCTCCCATAAGTGACGGGCTTCTCCACATTTCTGTCTCCTTCCTGCTCTTCTCATAGCACACATATCCCTTGGGTGACCTCAACCGCTGCCCTGCTTCAGCTGCCCCTGTATCTGGAGCTCCCAACATCTTATCCCCAGCTCATGCCCCTTGACTGGGTTCTTGCCCCACACAGCCAGTTGCATAGCGGACATCCCCACCTGGCTGTCCTCCGGCGGCCACAAAACTAGAAAGCATCATGTGTCACATCTAACCCCATGGTGCCCTTCAGAGGTGCACACCTCTTGGCGCACAGCAGTCTCGTGCGCTAGTGCGGAGGTGAAGGGTCACTGGAATAAACTGACAGTGATTAAACAGGAGAAAAGGCATACAAGTTGATCAACGTGCAAAAGAGGGAAGCTATAGCATGGGGAAAATCATGGGCGTGGGATCACCCACTTAATAGCACTCAAAAACTTATAGACCCCCTTTCCTATAAGGGAACACATGGTCCCCAAGGCCCTCTCTTAGGCATTCGAATTTGCCCAAGACACTGTCTTGCCGGGGAAGTCGGCCCAGGTGTGGTTACATTCCTCAGCCTTCTCTTCTGACAGGGATAATGGGATTTCAGGGCAGGATGGGTGGCAGTTGTGTTCCGGTTGTAGTCTGGTGTGTGTGTGTGTGTGTGTGTGTGTGTGTGTGTGTGTGTGAGCCCAGGGGCGGTCTATCTCTGAGCTACACCCCCAGCCCTTTTTTTATTTTTTGTTTTGAAACAGGGTCTCAGTAGGTTGCTGAGTTTCACTAAGTTGCTGAGGCTGGCCTTGAAACTGCGATCTTCCTGTCTGTTCTTAATGAAGATAAGAAGATTCCAGAAAGTCTCTTTTTCCGCTTGGATGGAGCAGAGCAAGGTACGCTTCTCCTTTAGGTCAAATGCTCAGCATGCCCCAAACATCATGTTTTTGGGTATCATCCTTTGAGCCCTAATACTAGAAGTCAGCCTTTGCTCCCCACTCCCTTGCTCCCTCCATCCCTGTGATCACAAATTCTCCTGACTTTCTTTGTTTGCTAGAGCTGCCATACCAAAGTGCCGCAGACCGGGCGCCATAAACAGTAGGAAGTGTGTTCTCTCACAATTCTCGAGGCTACAAGTTCAAGACCACGGCGTTGGCAGACTTGCTTTCTCCTCGGCCTTCCCTCGGCTCATAGATGGCTGTCTTTCCCCTGCGCCTTCATGGGGGGCTTCCCTCTGTTCACGTCTATGTCCTGATCTCCCTTCCTGTAGGAACACCAGTCGTAGTGACCGAGGGTCCACCTCATGACCTCATTTCAACTTAATTGCTCCTTTAAAAGCTCTATCTCCAAATATACTCACATTCTGGGTACTCATGGTTAGGACTTCAACAGATGAGATTTTTGTTTTGTATTTATTTATTTATTTATTTATTGACACTGGGGATCGAACCCAGGGGCATTCTACCTCTGAGCTACACTCCTAGCCCTTTTTAATTTTTTTTTGTTCTGAAACAGGGTTTTGCTAGGTTGCGGAGAGTCTTGCTAAGTTGCTGAGGCTGGCCTCAGACCTGTGATCCTCCTGCCTCAGCCTCCCAAGTACTGGAGATCCGCGTGCTGCAGTCAGGTGGGCACCGTCGGCTCCAGGGCCTCGCTGCTGAAGGTCCTGTGGGATGTGTGCTTACGTGACATGAGACGTGAACTTGTGTGCTTATACAACATGAGACACATGAGGTTGTGTGCTTGCATGATGTGAGGCACGTGAGGATGTGTGATGTGTGCTTATCTGAGACACTGCCCCACACAGCCGGGCAGTCTCAGCAGTCCAAGGTGAGCTCAGTCTTGAGTGACAAATTCAGCACTCTTGTTCCTTCAGCTCCTGGCCTTCCTGAACTCCCCTAGCATGAATCGCCTTCATGAGAGACCCCATCTGGAGTGACCGAGCCTCTGCCTGTGCTTCAGCTACCTGCAGGGATGGGGACTTCCAGCCCCAGCTTCCTGGTACAGTCTGACAATGAGTGGTTCCAGTCTCTTCTTATTTTAGATAAAATCTCCTTCTCTAGGGCTCCCTTGTCCTGTGTTGAATAACAAGCCCTGAAGCAGGCGCCTGGGAAGCCTCTCCTTGCCCTCATGTCTGGCCAGGGCTTGGAAAGGCAGCCCTGGCCCTTGGCTCCCCTGGCTGGCTGGGAGCAGGCGGCCGGCCACAGGTGATTCTGCACAGCAGAGCTGTTTCCTCATACCTGAGTGCACCCCTCCCGGCCCTCGCTATTTAAGGCCAGCACACTGGAGCTTGCGGTGAGTCACAGCACCCAGGAGGGCAGCGGCAGCTCCACTCACCCCGGCACCAGGCCCCAGAGTGGGAAGGAACCTGCCCCTCACCATGGCTTCCCTGGGGCAGGTCCTCTTCTGGAGGTGAGGCACTCTTCTCTATTTTTACAGGTTAAGAACAGGGGTGAGGTCTTTTGGGGGTGCTGAGACCTGCTGGGCTGTCCCATAGTGTCCCACCTGTACCCATAGCAGATCCAGCAATGGGGTGGTGGGAGCCTTGCCAGGCAAGACCTTAACTAGACTCAACGTGACACCCCAGACGCTTGGGACACCCATGCGGGGCTAGGGGGGATTGGGGTTGGGAGCCTACCATGGAGGACTGCCACTGCTGGCACAGCTCTGGGCTGAGAGAGTATGTACCAGGCTAGGGCTCCACTGAGATGTCAGGTTCTAAGCACTTTGGGGAGCTGAGCAGGTGGCAGGGGACTGCTTGTTGGGACAGAAGGGATTCAATGGCTAGGATGCAGGAGACCCTCTATATAGCCCCGAGGATAAAGGAGGTGATTGTGCTGTGACTCTTCTTGTGGGTGTAATTTCTCTGTACTACTGAACACCAGTAGTACACCTACCCACCCCCACCCCAAGGATGGGGTCCCGCGTTTTCCTGGGAGCCCCTTGGAGAGGAGGCCCAGGCAGCAGCAGCTGCTACTACTGCCTAGAAAGAAGCAAGTCCCTCCCCTGCCCTTAACTTCTCCCACTTTGCTATATTCTAGTTGCCTCTTTTTTCCCCACAGTACATAATTTACCTTTCTGGAAAGAAAAAGATGGGAAATGAAGGGGTTTTCTTGAAATGGCTGGTGATTCAATATCAGTCACAACTCATTACAGTGTTTAAAAAGACAAACTTGTTGATTCTAGGGACTGTTTGAAGGACCAATCTTCCAATTTCTGTCTTTTCCAATGAAAATTTAAAAAAAAAAGGGAAGGGTGGAGGGAAGGAGGGGGAAGAAGGAATTCAGATTAATAGTGAAAAGTTTGTGAAAAGACTGAAGGAACATTACTTCCCAGAGGCACCCTAGAACATTCTTTTCCTTGAAACCAAACGTCAGCTCTCTTACTCATGTTCACCTGAAACTGCCAATCCTGGGGCAGGGGTGGCGGGGACTCGGCAGGATCAGCAGGGGCGTGTGGGCAGCACCTCCCTCCCTGTGCCTGGCCAGGACTGCCCATCAGACTCCTGGAGAAGCAGCAGGTGGTGGGGGCTCCATGCAGACTACTCTGACCTGCGAGAATGTCCCAAGAAGCACGCTAGCAGAGGAGCCAGCGTATTGTGAAATGACGCTAGGTACCTTATAGTAGTGTCTCCTTTGAGCATCGCTACCCTCTTATGTAGGTTTATTACCACCTCAGAGAAATTAAGTCATTTGCTGAAGGCCTCAGGGCTATGTGGAGGGTAGGACCGCTTTAAACACATTGGGTCTCACTCCAAACCCTAAGCCTCCTTCCGCGGTGCCATGCTGGCCCCTGCTCCCACCACCCCGGCTCCCCTCCCCCTTCCTCCAGCCTTGGTCCCTTGGGTGGGAAACATGCAACAAGTGGCTTTGTTGTTCCAAGGACAGGCGTGTGGGCTTTCTAATAATACACTGCAACCCGCCTGACTGGTTTTGCTGGAGGATTAGCAAGAGGTGGGCGTTCAAAATGCAGAACCCCCACCCTCCAGAGACCCATCGGAGTCAACAGAGGCTCCCCTTGTTGGCCCCAGTTGCCTTGTTAGTTTTTCATGCTCTGCAGTTGCAAAAGTAGGGACAGGCCACAAGGGTGGCAGATCTTTTGTGCAAAGGAGTCAGCAGGAAGAGGGACAATGAGCAACTTCAGTGGGAAGCAGGGTCGGGAAAGCTCATCCTAGCAATGCAGATGGGGCTCACTTGGGGGAGCCCAGTGTCCTCGCTCGGCCATAACAAACCTCCTCTCTGCCATGATTTCATAAATTCCTAATAGTACGTCTCATTGAGGTGATAATGACTACAGTGGTGTGGTGTGCACACAGGAGGGCCTGCCCTCTTCGGCAGACTCTACCGACTATTCCATGAATTACCAGAGTTTAACACCTTCAGCCTCGCTCTCAGAGTACATGCTGCTCAGGGATGCAATGCTCATGCGCAGCTCCCAGAACGCCCGACCTCCTTGGTGCACTTCAGAGCTGTGTGATCGGCCTCCTCTCTTCCATCGTGGCTGCCAATGGAAGCAGCATTCACTGGTGGAACATTGCTGGGTGGTGCTTGCAGTCCAAGGGCGGAAAAATTACCACCGCTGCTCTGAGGGAGTTACATTCTAGTCGATAATATTAACCGCGTATCTATTCTGTGCAGGGTATTGCATTAGGCAGTGGGACAAAGGTAACTAAAATGCTGACAAGATTATCACCTAATGGGTAAGAGAGATTTCTCAACAGATGTTCCCAACGTGCCATTCATAAGTCGTGAGACAAGAGGCATGGGACATAATGGGGGCCTTATGCTCTCTGGAGGCTTCGGGGAAGGTTTCCTAGCCACGCGATGGCCGGGCCATCTTGGAAAATGATCTAGTGTGATCCAAGTGAAGAAGAAGGGAAGAAGGGAACTCTAAGCAGAGGGAACAGAATAAAATAAAATAAAACCAAATTCATGAACCAGCAGCGTATGTTGGAAAGCTGCGAGATGCTTAATGTTACCATCACAACACAAGGTTCGAGGCAGAGAGTCCTGAACCGAGGCTGAGATCGCTCCAGGTCATGTGGGGCCTTCTGTACCAGGCTGAGAGCTAGGAATCTGTTGTTGGCAATGAGGAGCCCTTGCAGGTGCTCAAGCAGGGGGACCTTGGTGGTTTTCATCTTAGGTGGGCAGACGCCTGCAGACAAGGAGAAGAGTTGGGAAACAGTTGCATCCAGTATAAGGAACAATAAGAACCGGAAGTAGAGGGCCAGGGAAGAGAAACAGATTTGAGAAACATTTAGGACTTCCATTTGGTGGTAGTTGATCAGCGATTGGAGGGGAGGTGAGGTGGTGGAGAGTAGCAGTGGATGAGGCAAAGCACCGAGCTGGGAGCAATTGCCGTGTTTCTGGATTGGACAGAGTGGGTTGAGGGAAAGGGAAGAGAGGAGGGTCAGTGAACTTGGGTGTGGACTGAATCTGAGGTTCCCCTGGGACCTTTAGACGGGGTGCTCAGTGGGCAGCAGAGGCATGAAGCTGGAACTAGGAGGGCTCAGGGCTGGGGGTGTCAGCCTGTGTGTCCACGGCCCACAGTTGGAATAGTCACACCGGGTGTCTTCTAAGGAGAGTAGAGGGAGAGAAGCAAGAGACAGGGGTGGAGGAGTGAAGAACACGAACACTTCATGGTGAGCAGAGGAAGGGGAATTGAGGAAATTGGGAATAAATAGAAAAAGAGGTAGGAAGAGATAAGAATAAAGAAGTTTAGGATGTCAGTAGAGCAGTTTCAGGGAGCACCCAGGGCTGACACTGCACCAGTGACACTGGAGTTGATGAAGACAGGGCAAAAGACGGAAGTTACAAGGTAGAAAAGGAGCAAGTGTCTTTGTACTAGACAAAGGTAAATAAAATAGAGAATTGAGGAGCCAAGAGTGGTGGTACATGCCTATAATCCCAGTACTTGGGAGGCTAAGATTGCAGGTTTGAGGCCAGTCTCAGCAACTTAGCGACACCCTCAAAACTTAGTGAGACCCTATTTCAAAATAAAAAGAAAAAGGGCTAGGGTGTAGTTGGAAGGTAGAATGCCCCTTGGTTCAATCCCCAGTACAAAGAGGGAGCGGGGATGGGGGAAGAGACGCACGAAAAGGGAGGCTCTGCAGCTATGCTCTGGAATCTTGGTCTCCCTTTTCCCCCATGTTTGCAATCTGGTGCTGGCTCAGACACTGCAGAGCTTGATGGCCAGAGATAGTGAGTGGCAACACCGTGCAAGCTCACCTGGTGAGAAGAGCTTACCTGGGCCCGGCCTGGGGAGAGCTCAGCACAGGTCATGTTGATACTTCAAACATCGAAGAGATAAGTTCAGCCCAACTTTCAGCCTCCCTGAGCCTATAAAATCTGAGGCTCCCGGGCCTTCAGAGCCCACCCCACGACCATGCCAGGAATTTGGAAACTGGGATAAATTGTACATTGGAAGAAATACCTAAACAGGGGTACCTTTGCTCCTTCGCCTCTCAAGGGCATCTGATCTGAGCATGGTGCTCCTCCCCATCTCCACCTGTTGTAATGTCACTTGTTTCAACACTCGGGTCACATGCCACTTCCCCTTTGAAGCCTTCCCTGATATTTCTGGTTGCCATTAATTGCTTCTTTATGTCCATGGTCAGATTTGTTTGTGAATGTCTGTTCCCAGTGCCCAGTTGTTTCCCTCACTAGGGTTAGCTCCTCCAGGGTCTGGACTCTGTCTTGCTCATTGTTGTTGGGAGGCAAGTTAGCACCATGGCTATGCATCTCGTGTTGGGATTAGACTGCCCAGTTCACATTCTTTTACCATCAGGAACGCTTACCCTCTATGAGCTTCAATCTCCCTATCTATAAAATGGGGCTGATACTCCTCGGTATCTTTCCAAAAGAACTGAAGTCAGAATACTATAGTGATACATGCATATCCATGTTGATAGCAACACAATTCACAATAGCCAAATTACGGAACCAACCTAGGGGTCCCTCAACAGATGAGTGGATAAAGAAAATGTTGTATATGCACACAATGGAATTTTACTCAGCCATAAAGAACAAAAGTATGTCATTTGCAGGAAAATGGATGGAACTAGAGAATATTATGCTCAGTGAGATCAGCCAGTCTCGGAACATCAAGGGTCATATGTTTTCTCTCATATGTGGAAGCTAGAGAGAAAATAGGAAACAAAAAGGGCCTTCAGATAAATGAGGAGAGAGACCAGTAGAATAGTGAAAGGGGATTGGGGGAGGTAGAAAAGGAGGGGAAAAGGAGAACTGATGAAGGAAAGAGTTCAAATAATGCTATGTCCATGTATGAAGATTTCACTACCATTCTCACTAACATGTATGGGGAGGGAGGAAGGTGGGGTGGGATGCGGATGGAAACACACCAAGCGCTATGTGCATTAATGTTTGTATGACTTTGAACCTCACTATGATCCATAATTACAACGCACCAATAAAAGTATAAAACAATAAACACACAAAAAATAAAATAGGGCTGGTAATAGTACCTGACTGCTAGGGTTGTGTGAATGACATGTAGTAATTAGGTGACTGGCACATCCTGGAAGCTCTGTGTTAGCTATGACCATGGTCATGACTTGCAAGTCCCCATATAATGCCCAATACTTGGCTGGTTCTCCATAAAAATTGAACTTCAATTCCATGACCCCACTGGCTTTTCTGTCCCTGAAATAGATGTTCTACTGAGGGTGCACTTTGGATTAGTTGCCACTGAGATCTCTTAAAGATGATTAACAACACTCTGGGGAATATTCAAAGAGTTCTCTATATTCTTGTTTTGGAAAAAAATCAAGCCCATCCCACCTTTCATTGTCTATGAATCTTTGGCTCATTCGCTAAACCTGAGGTGGCCAGGGTTGAGACTCTTTATTAAATGTCTGGCTCAGCAGGGCGTGGTGGTATACACCTGCAATCCCAGGACTTGGGAGGCTGAGACAGGGGGATAGCAGATTCTTGGGCAGCCTCAGCAACTTAGCAAGACCCTCAGAAACTTAATGAGACCCTATTTCAAAATAAAAAATTAAAAGAAAAAAAAGAGCTGGGGATATAACTTGGAGGTAGAAGGCTCCTGAGTTCAACCCATAGTACCAAAAATAAAGAAATATCTGGTTCCGCCAGCGTCGAGTCTTAAAAGGTGGCGGTGAGGAGCGTCAAGCCGGTGAGGTGGCCTGGGAGGTCCTTTTGTGCCCAGCTCAGCATCTTGGTCTTCTGATAAGGCGCCGCCCACACCAAAAGCTTCAACCTTCAGGGTGCAGTTGGAGCAGTGGAGCTATGACCAAGTGCTCCTTAATAGTTAGTTAGCTAACCTGCCTCACACTCCTAACTACCTCCATTTCATAGATGCAAATGTTGAGGCAGGATGATTGGCTCCCTGTCTCCCAGTGGCCGATGGCAGGAACCAGCAAGTACTTCCCTGGTCCTCAATGTGACTTTCACTAGAAAAGCATCTTTCTCATAAGTTCTCCTTCATCTCCTGCCACTTAACACAGAACCCGAGGCATCACTGGCAGGAACTCCCTTTATCCAGTGACTCCACGCAGGAGGGCTCTTAGCTGGTGGTGAGAGAGCGACCCCCAGAGCAGCCCAGCCCGTGGACTGTGGTCTGCTGTTTCAGGCGGCTGCTCTAGGTGAGCGAGTGTGGCAGGAAGGAGTGGCAGACCTGAAGATTCAGAAAGTTGGTGCACCCCTCATTTTATCAAGGAGATAATCAAAATAAAGTATGCAGCTTGCCCAGGGGGCCTGCAGCTAAAGAATGGTAGAACAGGGCTTTTGCAATGATCCCCTATTGCCCAGTGGTCTTACCTAAAAACTGTGTTGGACCCACAGACCATGTTATACCCAAGCATCAAGGGTCTTCAAATCTGAGAGACCAAAGCTTCGTCCGTGTTTACCTCTGACATATGAAAAAGTAGAAATACGTGATGTAGAGAGAGATAGACAGTCTATCTCTCCTCTTCTTGACTGAGTAACCACAAATAAGTTACATAACCTCTTTGTCTTTCTTTCCTCGTTGGTAAATTGGGCATTAATAATAGTACCTAGCTCTTGATGTTGTTGTGAAGTCTAACTGATTTGATGCATGTAGGGAGCTCAGAGAAGCATCTGGAACATAGACCTTTCTGCGTTAGTTACTCTCATTGAATGATTCCTACATAGTTAGACCTTTCTGTGTTAGTTACTCTTATTGAATGATTCCTTCTGGATGGTTTTGAATGGTAACAAAGTGACCTGGAGGGAGGGGGAGCAATGACAAGTCCAACAAGAACCTTTGTGTCTGGAACATTCTGGGATTTCAATGAATCTGAGATATCTTCGTTCTATCCCTGTCCTATGAGATATGGGGAAAATCCTGGGCCCCCTGAGGTGGTGAACTCCCATCTGTCCCAACATTCACCTAGACAAAGTGTGGGCTGCTGACCATCGGGCCATCGATGAACTGTTAGAAGTAAGAATACTCAGCCCCTGCCCCCAGACCTACTGACTTGGAAACTCTGGGGTGGGCCCAGTAATCTGTGGGTAACAGGCCCCCCAGTTGACTCTGCTGCCCACTCAGGTTCAAGAGACACTGCATTAGCAGTCTCTCTGAGCCCCTTGATACCCTGGAAAAAAAGAGTGCAAAGATTAAATCCAGAGAGACATAAATTTCACTTGGGATCATTTACCACCTAGATTCTTCTTTAAGAAATGTTTTAAGGAGCAATGAGTGAGTCTCGATGAAAACAAAAGAAAAAAACATTAAGTTTCTACAGGTAAGAAACCCAGGTTGTATTTCTCTTTATATTAGCTCTCCATGATCCCCAAACATCTGCCTGGAATACTTCAGATTTACTATCGCATCACTTCCAAATGTATTCCTACTGCTCCCAGCACAGCAGTAATGGGAGGAAGGGCAGACAATTCTCCTTCTCTCTTTTCCTGCGGATTTAGAATGAAAAATTTCACGGAATAAAAACCATGAAAGATTTGAGAGACAGAGAGAGCATCCATAATATTTAGGGGTGTTGAATTGCCTTTTATCTACCTATCTTGCCTCCTTAGTGTGTTTTCTTCGTGCCCCCACTCCCAGAATGGCCATTTCACACCTCTCTTCTCTCTGCAATCCTCTTATAAACCCCCACCCCATCTCCCTACCCCGGTCTCAGATAATTATCTTGCTTTATCCTTCACTGAGAAAAATAGAAAGCAGAGACAGGTGCTCCTTCATCTTTTCATTTCCCACCTGCTACACTCATTGGTGCCCTTTTTTTCTCTGCCTCCTCTTCTGGATTTGCCCAACTCTTATCAAAGGCCAACCCCTCAGTGCCCTGGACCCCTCTCATCTCCCAGTTCATGAACACTTCCTCCAGCCAGCATCATCAATCTCTCCTCTGCACCTCTATTATCCCGGTCAGCATGTAATCCATGTGTCAGTATTTTCTATTTTAAAAAGAAAAACCATCTCTCAGCCCCACAATTGCTCCAGCTACCCACCCTCCTATTTCCTCCTTCTCAGAAAACTTGTTGCAAGAGTTGTCTGGAGTGATCGATCTTCCTCTGCAGTGTGGATGTAGCGATTCTGAGCACCAAGTGGAGCCAGGCTGCCCGGTTCTGTTCCCAGCTCTGCCACTCTCTAGTTGTGTGGCCATGGGCAAGCTGTTTATCCTCTCCGTGCCTGGGTTCTTCATATGTAAAATGGGGGCAATATTAGAGTCTATATCATAGAATCATTGTGAGAATTAAGTGAGTTAACACATACAAAGCACTTAGGAGACACTTATTGTAAACCACCTATGCTACTATTATTCCCTCCTCAACTTACTCTAGTTGGATTTTTTGTCCCCCCCCATACCACGATATTGCCCCTGTTGATGCCTCTGATCACCTCCATGTTGCCAAATGCAATGTTTACATCCTGGTGTGTATGTGTGTGTGTGTGTGTGTGTGTGTGTGTGTAACTGGATATTGAACCCAAAGGTATTCTACCTCTGAGCTACACCCCCAGCCCTTTAAAAAATTTTTTTGTTTTGTTTTGTTTTGAAACAGGGTCTTGCTAGGTTGCTGAGAGTCTTGCTAAGTTGCTGAGGCCAGTCTTGAACCTGTGATCCTCCTGTCTCAGCCTCCCAAGTACTGGGATTACAGGCATGCGCCACCACACTTGGCTTTGTCTTTACAACAGCAACCAACACAGATGTGCCTACTATCTCTTTCTTGAAACACTTTCTTCTCTTGGTTTTCATGACACTACAGACTCCTGATGTCCGGCCCTTCCCCTCACCATGTGACACTGGTCCTCCCTACACCTGGTCTGGTGGTAGCAGTTTTCCTCCCGTGCCCCATACTCTGCAACCAGGGAACCTGCTCGGGTACAAGGACACATCCTTTCATTCTTTTCCTGTATTTGATGATGAACTCTCTCCTTTGCCAAAAGGCCTCAGGGTCCAGGAACACGATGTAACAGCATAGGGACAATTACTCTTTAAAGTGGCTGGCATATGCTTCACAAAGTCCTATGAGGCATGACAGGGCAAGTTGTGTAAATAGCAAGAACTGTGTGGGAGGGAGATTTTTCTAGACCCCAGAGGAGCCCCAGCCACATCCCCTTAAAGCCTGGGAGGAGGTTTCCAGAGAGGTCCTGGTAGAAAGCCCCGTGGCAGGATAGAGTTAGACAAAGAATTACTCCAGCCAAAAGGCTGGCCTCGGATTTCAGCTTTTACCTGTCCAGGGAATCTGCTTCCTATCCCTCTCTTCTTTGAAGTGAAGCCAAGTCTTAGTGATTCTCTTTGTAATTAGGAAAGAAGCAGCCAGAGTTGATGGGAAGGTCATGGTGTCATTCTAGTGGCCTGAGGTCAGGGGAACTTTGTCTAATGACCTTGATCTAGGGTAATAGCAATTTAGCAAAAGCCAGCCAAATCCCAGCCTCGTGTTACAGTCACCTTTGCTGGGGGCCAGCTCCATGGGTGTTTCCCGCGCACCCAGGAGCTCTGCCTCTTCCTATGGGAGTTCCTTCAGAGGCAGTATGAAAGAAATATTAGGAATGGGCTTGCAAATTGCTGCTGTCCAGAGCCTACCAGTAAGGCTGCATTTGGGAGTGTCACAGGGGTGGTAGAGGGAGCACTCCAGAACAACCTTACACAGAGGAGTTCCCTCCCCTCTGAGTCCTGGGGAGAGATGGGTGCTCCCCAGTTACCCTGCCTTTCTGGGCAGCAGCTGTTATGCTGCTGTACTGGGAATTTCCTGCAGGCCATGCTTTGCCTGAAGGCTTGGACAGAGGGACTTCCTTGGGCACTGACAACCTCACCCTCCACCAAAGGCTCTTGGGGTAGTATCCTAAGCAAAACCAGGAAGACACTTTCCCGTGGACATAGCTTTATAAATGGTTAGTTCACCAAAGTCTATGCACTCTGTACCATAGCTGCAATAGTGGTTTTTAAAGACAATTTTACAGTTAAAAAGTCCTTGCTTAATGCTGCAACAGTTGTAACTGTATACAGTATATTTCTGCACTTTTATCGGATTGGGAAATGCCATATTGGGCCATCCTTCCTGGACACTCAGCTCTTGGAAGGCCTTTTGGAAATCCTCCCGTTCTGTTGGGAGTATCAGTTGAATATGAGCATCTCTGGGGTCCAAGTAACATGCATGGCTCAAGTACTTAATAGTCTTTGGATGTAAGTACTGAGACAGTCGTTCCCAAGATGAGTTCTGAGCACACTGATACTGCAACTGAATTTTCCCCGGTAGAGTTCTATAGTCAAGCCAGTTTGGAGGTCCTAGATAATATTTGGTTTGACCCTATGAAATTGTCAGCATCCAATTTTTTTTTGACCTGTGAAAATGATAATTTCAAATGGTTCAATCCAATATATGTACCTCTGGTATATTCACTATGCATATTAGCATATTAAAGGATTTGAAAAGGTCTTTGAGTTTAAAAATAATCTCACTGTGATTGACCCAATGTTATGAAAATATAATTTGTTTTAAAATAATACTTATTCTTATATATCAGGACACCTTTGGGTAACCAGGGCCTGGGGTAATTAGAAAGTAATAGAAGCTATGAGTGGAAGAGAGTCCATTGACGGGGGACCCTGGGGGCAGCATCGAGGGTCTGCCCCCACCATCCAAATGACACAGCCGCCCAGGAAACAAAAGACAAGCTGGCATTGTACTTCCTAGGAATGCCTGCCCATCTTTTATATCCAAAGTCATCATATTTTTTTAGACCTTCCCCTTCTACAATAATTCTTTCTTGATTAACCTTGCCCCTAATTGACTTTTCAGTAACTAACCTATGTCCTTTCCTCTCTTGTAAAATTGGAAGAATTCATTAGGTGACATTAATGACTCATCCATTATTCCTTAAATGACAGATACTAAATAGACACGGGTATTATTTTGACCGCCCTTTCATTATTATAATGATCAATTAGTGCCTTTTTTCAGGGTATTATTATCACCCCAGTTTATAATTGTTCATCTAACTTGCCTGCGACTAGGAGGTGTATGAAGTTGAACTGGGAAGGGAGGAGACAGTACTGGGTACAGGGTCCCCTGTAAAGACAAGGACACTGAAGACACAGTGTCAGAATTCGAGCTTGCTTTTCTGCAGCCACTGGAGCCAAATGTCCCACACAGGGAATGTTGGTCAGGGTGGATTCAGAGTACTGTGCGACAGTGGCTCAGCTAGTACTTACTCAGCGCGTTCCTTTTTTTTTTTTTTTCTTTTTTCTTCTCTCCCGCTGTTTGGAATTCTTCCCCTGACGGAACCTTCAACAGAGTTGTCTGTCATTCGTGCGCTACCTAATGGTCACCGCTAGGACCCACTCTCTGAGCAGTGACTTGGCATTTGACATCATTTGGCAGATCTGGTCACATAGCAGTTGTTAGGTGTAGGTAGGAATTATTGGGACACTCCAGGGAAGTAGAAGATGAGAGTTGAAAGGTAGTGTGTTACATCCCTATGAGGGCAGAGACTTAATTTAATTGGTTAATTATAGCCGGGTGAGGTTTAAGTGTCATTAAATGGGGCCCTGGCGGTTCCGTGCCCCTGTAGTGGAAGGCACTGTGAGAGAGCGTGCCTATGACAGATCCTCTGCTCTCGGGGGCATGGCTATGAACACTCAATTACCAGGAAGAGTAAGAACAAGGCTTTTTGATTTCTCATGAGGTACGTGGAAATAAAGCCCTCTACTTAGGCTCACTGAAAGCAAATACTGGTAAACCTTGAACAAGCCATGTCATGTCTCAGGTCCTCACCTCTCATTTGTTTTCAATCTGTAAAAGTCAAATACTCTTAATAATGTATAGAGTGTTCTGAGAGCAACGGGAGAGCACGGACATGGCTACTTCGCTTCAGCTGCAGGATAGATGGGGAAAGGATGGGGCTTGAAATCAAAGGCACCTGATTGATTTTTGGGGGGTATACTGGGGATCTAACCCAGGGGGGGTTCTATCTTTGAGCTACACCCCCCAGCTCTTTTTATTTTTTAATTTTGAAACACGGTCTCAGTAAGTTGCCAAGGCTGGCCTCGAACTTGTAATCCTTCGGCCTCAGCCTCCCAAGTCCTGGGATTACAGGCGTGTGCCACCACACCCGCTCAAGGCACCTGATTCAATGTCCCTTTCTAAACCAATTGTCTGTGATTCTGTGCTAGTCAATTTCTCCAAGCCTCAGTTTTTCATTTGTTAGGTAAGGACAGTAAACAGATCTCCCAGAACGGCCTTGAGGATCACAGCTGATAAGGTACAGAAGATGACCGTGGTGGTGACATTGACGGCAGCACGTGGCTCTCTTGCATTACCAGTCACATCTACATCTTTAAATGAGAAGCGGCCTGGCCCACTGGAAAAAGAGAATTTTTAAAAAGTACCAAGACTCATATACCTTGGACTTTAAAACAGGCAACAGTCCCTCTGGGTTCAGCTTCAGGGAGTCTGTCCTCATCGGGGATGTCGGCTGACATTTTAGATCTCTTGATCAATAGTTTATGTCACTTATATAGGTGGCATTTTTAAGTGACTGCTTCACAGTCCCACCACCTCAGAATCACAACCTCTAATGTTAAGTTCCTCCTGTGGGCCAACACTCTTCTAGATCTGCAGACATTGTTAATTAATTTAACAAATGCTTATTGAGTACCTTCTAGGAGTTTGCATATATTATTTATTTCTTTAACAAATATTCATTGGCCATGTATTATCGTACCCAGTACCTACATCCTACCTCAGTCATGAATGAGGTAGAAGGCCTATCCTCATTTAGAGTTCAGACTAGAAAGAAAGAAAGCTAAATACACAATTATAATACAGTTGGCTAAGTGGCGCCCCAGGTCACCTTCAAAATGCACTGGAATCCCTGCTGATCTGGTCTTGGGGGTGGTGACGGTGGTGGGGTGGTTAGGGAGACTTTCTGAAGGAGGTGGTTTGTATCCTGAGCAGGAATTAGCCAGGCTAGGAGAGGTGGCAAGAACATGTAAGCAAAGGGAAAAAGGCCTTTGAGGTGGGGTAGGGATGGAGAAGGAAGAGAAAGACAGCATGGGACCGGAAGTAGCTGGAGGGATCAGCATGAGCCAGATTTAGTCTTCTCAATAACAGAGTTAGGTGGGGGTTTATCCTCTCCATTCTGCAGCTGAGTAAGTTAAGGCTTAAAACGAGATGAGAAAGTAGAAGGGGATATTTGGGAGGATGAATAGATGTGCAAAACCAGCCGATAAAATAAAACCTTTTTTTCTTTCTTTCTTTTTCTTTTTTTTTTTTTGTGGTGCTTGGGATTAAATTTTACCTCTGAGCTATACCCCCAGTCCTATTTTATTTTTTTTATTTGGAAACAGATCTTGCTAAGTTGCTGAGAGCCTCGCTAAGTTTCTGAGGCTGGCTTCGAACCTGTGATCCTCCTGTCTCAGCCTCCCAAGTACTTGGATTACAGGTGTGTGCCACCATGCCTAGCTAATAAAATCATTTTTAAGTATTTCAAAATGAGCAAAGAGATGATGAACTCAAGAGACCATTAGTTCAGGGCAGGACTATGCTAGGCCCAAGGGGCTCATCATCATTGTTTAAAACAGTATATGAAAGGGGAATAAAAAATAGTCTAGTCCTGTCTGCCTCCAAATTCTATGTTCTTTTCTTATTTAGAAAAAATATTATTTTACTTTCAATTATAAGATTGTTTGGAGCAACTGGGGAAGTTGGGCTTGGGCTGATGGCAAGCTGGATCTTGGGAGGAATCATCTTAGGGCCCTGGACTTGGTGGCTACACCTTGTCAAGACCTCAGGAAACTGGTTTCCCAGGAGCTTCAAAGACAAAACCCAAGATGCCAAGTCCCACGGCCTTTCTTTAAAAAACTTGAGAATTAAAATTCTAAAGTGTTAACGAAGAATAATCTCAACAGGAGAAAGAAGATATTTTGATATGCAGAGTTGTCAAGATCTTGGCTCTTTTGAGGAGCCAGAAGGACATTTTTCCTTAAGAGTTCTCCTACAACTTCTGCTTAAATTGTAGGATAAGACTAAACTTTGAAAAAGTATAAATCTGGCTGTTTTCTCATATTTCTATGTTAATATTTCCTGCTAGACAAGTTAATAGATCCATGTAATGCTTGACTTTTATAGATGTAGCAAATACAGTAATATCCCATTCCATTATATTCTACTTTAACTTTATTTTTTTTCTTGCTGGAGATCCTTCCTAGGACCTTGCACATGCTAGACAAGTGCTCTGTTACCAAGCCACACCCCTGTCCCTCCACTTATCTTTTTTTTTTTTTTTTT